>SKCR01009485.1:0-23599 GCA_019454045.1 Zanthoxylum bungeanum
TGAGACCCTTTAATTCCTTAGCTGTGCTGACGGCTAGCTCAGCTGCTAAAAGAACTATATCAGATCTAATTACATTTATTTTCGATCCAAATGGCTTCTATTGCTGCCTCAGATGCAGCAATAATCCGCATTTGTTGTTTATTCAGCAACAGTTATCTGCTCGGAAGATTTCCAGCTCACTGTCCCAGTGTTCAAACTTTATAGTACCACAATATTTAATTGTTGGAAAACTTGCAGCAGTGATCCCAGTCACTTCAAGTTCTCCATCTCCATAGTTTAAGACAACATCTTTAGTTCTCTCAGATACTAACAGATGTTCTTAATCTTCAATCCAGTGACTATCACTTGGATTGACCCGATTGTGACTCCATATGCTCGAAGCGTATGAGACACCAAATCAAGTACATTTTAAATGTACAATTTCCAGAGAGTGTTAACCAACTCCAAATCTATCCCAGTAGATCTTTATTCCTCGAATAAAGGTTGTTACTCCCCAGAATTCTACGGAGAATTTCTATTCAAAGCCAAGCTTTCATCAATTGCTATATGGGAATTTCATTGTCAGTGCGCTCTCCCACTAACCTCCTTATATACACAAGAATTATTTATTTTTGAGTCAAATCATAAACCATTATGATTATTTCAAAACGACAGTTCCAAGAACCTTATGCTTGCATTAATCCAAACATGGATCGAATAACCCGCAAACCTCGTTTGTTGGTTATACAAAATCGTCAGAATGTGATAAACATTCTCCAAAAGGTTTCCTTTTCAGGAAAGCGATTTTGATCTATAACTGACATATTTCATAAATGAAATACGCAGTTATCAACAAGCATCTTCAAAATGGATTTACCATGGCAACAGGTAAAAGGTTGAACCGTTATTAACACAATGTTGATAACGATACCATTCCGTCAAAAGCCCAGCTTTGTACGTTCGTATGTTGCCTTCCATGTATGTCTTCCTTGAAGACGTTTAATGTACCAATAGGCACAATGCCTTGTGGTACAACAACTAGTATCCAAAATAGTTGTTATACATGGAATCCATTTCGGATTCATGACACTTTGTCATAATAGGGAGTCGATACCTTATATCACTACCTCCATACGTAATCAGTTGGTGTTGTACCTTAAAAGATTACATCTTTATGAGGTGAGATCAGAAACCCATACCCCAGGTTGTTTTCTGACTCTATCAGATCTACGCGGTTTCTTGTGTATTTGAAGATTAATGGTATAGATTCATCATAGATGAACTATTTGTGTTCCATTAAGGACTTCGTGCCTTGAACAGTATTACTCCGATTTTCATCGAGTATCACTATCCTCCCACTGACCACTGCATATCGGTATTCCTCTCAGGAAAAACCGCATGGTGAGCAACAATCACATTGTTCTCATGTGAGATTTACAAGTACTATACTTAAGGTTTCCCTTAGGATAACCTATATAGGCACTGTTCCAATTTGGGTCTTTCAGTTTGGTATCATCTAAACGTTATGCCTGGCATACCCAAATTACTAGAAATGAGAAACCCCGTTTCTTTCCTGTTCATTTCTAATATGTAATCTGTCAAACAGATTATTATGGAACCTTATTCTAAATAAGTTCTTGCACTGTTAAAACTTATCCGTTGAAGGAAATGGTAGCTCAGAGCGACTCATGATTAGCCTTATCATGTCTAACATGATTCGGTTAATCCGTTCGGACACACGTCACTTTGACGTGTTTCGGAGGAGTACTCATTTGAAAGAAACTATACTCTTTCAAGTTATATAAGAAACTTATTGCTTAAGTATTTTCCATTACGGTCTTACCGTGACGGTATATAATACTATAGCCGATCTGTTTGTCTATTTCGTGTCGAAACTCTAAAAGTTTACGATCTGTGTTCTTCAAAAGAAACACATAACCATAACGTGATGCCACATCCGTTAAGGTCACGAAATATTCATGTTCACATCTAGCCTAGCTAGATATGGGCCCACTAACTTCACCATGAATAGGGCTAACAGATCGGTGGCACTTACACTATTACCAAGTAAACAGTGTTTTAGGTACTTTACCTAACAAACTAGATTCGTAGACTTTATTTGAATAGTCAAATAAGTCCTAGTATCCACTCTTCAAAAGTGTGGATATACGAGTCTTGTATAATTGTGTCCCAGACAACAATGCCACAAATAAGTCTCTATTGATCAAATCAATTTGAGCTATTTATTTGTCATTTTATATGTTTGAGATTTTAATTATATTCAAAATATAAATTCTGTTATTCACATCTAATGTGTTTATCTCAGTATCATCTTTAAATAATGAAACACTTATCCACAATGGATTAAGCACTGATATAGAGATAATGTCTCTAGTTAAATTAGTTACATTATAACAGTTCCTAATTTCAGTACACACCCGAAGGGTAGTTCCTAAACTTAGGTATCCACGGTCGAAACAGTGACTTTCGTCCCGTTTCCGATTCACAGAGCAATCTCAGCTTGAAGTCAGTATCCTGCTCAAAGCAGATTCTGAACATCAATACATACATTTTATGTACCGCACTAAGTATTTAAAATCTAATTTCAATACTAGCTGTGAACATAACTAAGACAAACATTTTCAAAGTAAGAGTCTTGCCCTTTCTTTAATTCCTCGTGTCTACCATATCCAAATGGTAGTCACTTTGGGATATGTCAATTATCCTTTTCAATATTTCAGAAACCTTAGGCCAAGCCTTGGGTTTTAGAATATCGAAACGATGTGCACCTCGTGCTACATGCCCAATTGCAAACTTTGACTTTATCTCCTCTAGAATAGTCAATTAATTCTCCAATAATTATAAATTGCAATTTTAATACTCTTAAATCTAATATTAGATTTATGACAAGTATATTAAATTAAGCATTAAAGTCATCATCACATAAATCTTCCAAAGATTTTATGCTCTACTTATTTTGCTTAATTTTGGGCTTAAGGTATAATAAGTTATTTTATCAAATAAGTAACCTATTATTTATTCCCAATTGAAAATTAAATCATTTAAAATATTTTAATCCCAGATTATATTTTAAATATCCAACTTTTCAATTTCTTATCTTGATTACAATAGTCCAACTATTTAATCAACGATTAGTGGTACTATATATATTATAATGATTATAATAGTCCAACTATATAATCAAATATAATCCAAATTAATTAACCTCAATTACATTGATTACTATAATCCAATTATAAAATCAACTGTAAACTGAAATTAATTAATTCAAATATATTGATTAATATAATCCAATTATATATAATCAAGTATAATACAGTCCAACTGTTTATTAAAACAACAATTTAAATATTAGTCTAACTAACATTTAATCTAACGACGAAATAATTTAAATGAGCGCGTATGGCGAGTAATTGAACGAGTATTGCAAATTCAATTCTTGTCACGGTAAGACCGTAATGGAAAATACTTAAGCAATAAGTTTCTAATATACTAGAAAGAGTATAATATTCTTTCAAATGAGGAATACTTTTCACGTTTTTTGAAGAGTTTTTTATCTAAAAAATTCATTTTGGTATATGATACATCATCATTGCTTTTCATTTGCCTCTCACGGTTTTTGAAACAAATTAAAGGGAAAAAGAAAATTGAAAAGGCACTCTCTCCTCTTCTTATCCTCTCTTCTCTCACGCCATTTTCTGGTTTCAAGAGGCAGTGAACTGCCGAACAAAATAAAAGAAAATGGAGGGAAGCAAGTGTGTTTTGTGGCAAAACAAGAGTGCTAGCACACTCCGGGATCATGCCAAGGTGATAAGGGAAGTATACCCATGAGTAGGGAACGTTTTGATGAAGCTTGAAGCTCGTTTTTTATGTTAAAATGGCGCAAAACAGACACACAAACTGCTGCAGTGGGCGCACATGAGCAGTGGGCAGTGAGCAGAATTTCAGTTCGTTTTTGTTGCCAAATCGTCTCTCAACCGCTCGATGTAAGTATTCCGCACTTCCGTCGTTGTATTCGCTTATGATTCATGCTTGAGTTTTGATCTTGGGACCTCTAGAAACTCTAACAATGGCATCAAGAGCTTAGGTTAAAAGCATGAAAAATGTTAGGGCTAAAATTTGGGCAAACTTGATTTTGAGCATGATAAATTAAATTGGATGGATTTGTATGCTTAATTGTGTTTGAATTGAAGATTGATTAGGTCAATTTGAAGAAAATATGATTGGATCAATTTTCCCCAAATTTTCCTCCTTGGCCGAATATGTAATGTTCTTTAATGTCTTGGGATTTTTGATTTTTGACAATTGGAAGTGTTGGAAATCATTCGGGATGATGATTTAACGTCGATTGCGGAATCAATTGGATTGAATTCGATTTGGACGAAAAATCCCCAAATTGCCAAGTATGTCATGAAACTTTAAATTGGGTAAAATTGATTTGAGCATGCAATTATGAAATTGGATGATTAAGTATGCTTAATACTTGTTTAATTGATGATTGGTTGGATCAATTTGATTAAATATTGTTTGGAACAAATTTCCCCATTTTGAAAGTATGTCATGAAACTTGAAATTGGGTAAAATGAAATTGAGCATGCAATTATGAAATTGGATGATTAAGTATGCTTAATACTTGTTTATTGATGATTGGTTGGATCAATTTGATTAAATATTGTTTGGAACAAATTTCCCCAATTTTGATGTGTTGGCCGAATAGGAGTATGCCCTAATTCTTGGTAGTTTTGTTTCGTTGATCATTGGATGACTTGAAACGATTGAGGGTATGTTGATTTAATGTCGAATTGGTTTTAATTGGATTGAAACAAATCGGACATGTAATTAACCTTATTGCCAAGAATAAAGTAAAGCATGTAATGAGTTTGATTTTAATCTTAATGTGTTGGACATGTGATGATGAAATTGAGTATGATTAATTGGACTAATTTAGTGTTTTGGAAATGTTGATTTAGTTGATTAATCATGTAATGCACTTTAAGTAATTAAATTGCTAAATTGGATTTATGTAATTTAATTATTTGAGGCCTTAAATTGGATTTGGGCTTCTAATGTTGTAATTGGGCCTATTGGGCTTGATTTTATCAAGTTGGGTTTAGGCCAAATGGATTGGATCCAATTGGGCCCAAAACCTTAACCATAAAGCCCAAATGCAACTAATGGACCTTTGTAATTTAATTGGGCCTAATGGGCCAAAATTAATTTAAAGCTTAGGCTTGGGGTAAATCCCGGATTGGACTTTGGTTGCGGGTTTGACCCGAGTTGACCAAAAGACCACGCCTTAAGAAATTAATTAAAAGCCCATTAGACTTTAATTAAATTTATTGGATATTAATCGGGCTTTGAGACCCGTAACAATTAAATTTGGAATTTAATTCGTAAAAGGTTTATTAATAAAGTGTGATATTTAATTTGAAATTAAATAGTGAATTAGAATTAAATACAAATTGAATTGGATTTAATTGTGTAGTTTAATTTAATTCTAGAATTTGTACTTTAAGTACTTATTCGCAAAAACGAGTTTGACTCGAACAAAATCAAATCGTTGTTTGAACATTGGATGATCATAATTATCAGATTAATTAATTTGATTAGATTGATTGATAGCATGCTTATATGAGTGAATACATGGTTGTGATGCATGAATAATGTATATCGGATGGATATTAGATGGGTGGGGCAATTTTAGAAATTATTGTAATAAATTCGATTTATTAAATTGGACCTGCGAGTCCAGCCTTATCACCTCTATTCTCTTTGTATTCTCTTCTCATCTATTCCCCTCAATGTAAATGAGGTTTCTTTAGAAGTGTAGTGTAACGGTAGAAGTAGTACAAGTGCTAGCTTGAGTGAGAAAGGGAGAGATTTGATCTAGGATCAATGTAAAGTATCCATCCGCATATCATTATTATTTATTTTCATACTCGCTTTATTATGTATTTAGAATGCATGTTTAAGGGTGTATGATGATGAGACCTTAACAAAGATAACTAAATTGGTAGCCAATTTGCACGCGAAAAACCCTCGTTAAATATCAAGCGTTTATTTTCCTTCCATTGAGTGATTCTTACTCAAGATCCGAGATTGGCAGGGGTTGTTGGCCAAAGTCAAGCCCTTGTCCGTCAAAGATGTGTTTTAATCACGAGGCTTTGTTCCATATCGGTGTGTCGTGTCCAAGTTGTGGTTTGTTGGCCAAAGTCAAGACCACTTCTTGTCCATTGACATTGATTACGAAGCTTCCATGTCAATGGGTCCGCGCTTGACTGGGATCACTAGGTTTGTTGTGCCAAAGCCAAGGCCTAGTTGATTCAGAGGAAAAAGGAGGAAAAAGGTTAGGGTATACATTCGATGTATAGGCATATATAAGATATATGTTTGGGACTTGGATGTCCACCTACTGGATCTAGGAGTTGGATGAGATCCAATTGATCTTCGAGATCTACCTAGTTAATTATCATACAATTTGTTGGCCAAAGTCAAGATTGTGTGATACTTTAACGGGATCCTAGCCCACTAGGAAACACGGTTTCCCGAGTACTCGACAGAGGGTTAGAGGCTCGACGAAAAATAGTGGGAGGCAAGAATTGAATTTGCAATATTCGTTCAATTACTCGCCATACGCGCTCATTCAAATTATTTCGTCGTAATATTAAATGTTAGTTGGACTAATATTTAAATTGTTGTTTTAATAAACAGTTGGACTGTATTATACTTGATTATATATAATTGGATTATATTAATCAATATATTTGAATTAATTAATTTCAGTTTACAGTTGATTTTATAATTGGATTATAGTAATCAATGTAATTGAGGTTAATTAATTTGGATTATATTTGATTATATAGTTGGACTATTATAATCATTATAATATATATAGTACCACTAATCGTTGATTAAATAGTTGGACTATTGTAATCAAGATAAGAAATTGAAAAGTTGGATATTTAAAATATAATCTGGGATTAAAATATTTTAAATGATTTAATTTTCAAATTGGGAATAAATAATAGGTTACTTTATTTGATAAAATAACTTATTATACCTTACGCCCAAAATTAAGCAAAATAAGTAGAGCATAAAATCTTTGGAAGATTTATGTGATGATGACTTTAATGCTTAATTTAATATACTTGTCATAAATCTAATTTTAGATTTAAGAAGTATTAAAATTGCAATTTATAATTCTTGGAGAATTAATTGACTATTCTAGAGGAGATAAAGTCAAAGTTTGCAATTGGGGATGTAGCACGAGGTGCACATCGTTTCGATATTCTAAAACCCAAGGCTTGGCCTAAGGTTCCTAAAATATTGAAAAGGATAATTGACATATACCAAAGTGACTACCATTTGGATATGGAAGACACGAAGGAATTAAAGAAAGGGCGAGGCTCTAACTTTAAAAATGTTTGTCAAAGTTATGTTCACTACTAGTATTGAAATTAGATTTTAAATACTTAGTGTGGTACATAAAATATATGTATTGATGTTCAGAATCTGCTTTGAGCAGGATACTGACTTCAAGCTGAGATTGCTCTGCGAATCGGAAACGGGACGAAAGTCGCTGTTTCGACCGTAGATACCTAAGTTTAGGAACTACCCTTCGGGTATGTACTTAAATTAGGAACTGTTATGATGTAACTAGTTTGACTAGAGACATTATCTCTATATCAGTGTTTATCCGTTACGGATAAAAACCTTTATATTATAGAACACTAAGTGTTTATTATATAAAGATGATACTGAGATAAATACATTAAATATAAATAACAGAATTTATATTTTGAATATAAATAAAATCTCAAACATATAAAATGACAAATAAATAGCTCAAATTGATTTGATCAATAGAGACTTATTTGTGGCATTGTTGTCTAGGACACAATTAAACGAGACTCGTATATCCACACTTTTGAAGAGTGGGTACTAGGACTGATTTGACTATTCAAATAAGGTCTGCGAATCTAGTTTATTAGGTAAAACACCCTAAAACACTATTTACTTGGTAATAGTGTGAAAGCCACCGATCTGTTAGCCCTATTCATGGTGAAATAAGTGGGCCCATATCTAGCTAGGCTAGATGTGAACATGAATATTTCGTGACCTTAACGGATGTGGCATCACGTTATGGTTATGTGTTTCTTTTGAAGAACACAATTCGAAAACTTTTAGAGTTTCGACACGAAGTAGATAGACAAACAGATCGGCTATAGTATTATTAGCCACGGTAAGACCGTAATGGAAAATACTTAAGCAGAAGTTTCATACATACATGAAAGAGTACGATATTCTTTCAGATGAGGACTCCTCCCGAGACACTTCAGTTAGACGGTGTGTCCGAACCAAAAAAACTGAATTTTGTTGGACAAGATAAGGTTTATCACGAGTCGCTCTGAGCTATCATTTCCTTCAAACAGGATATATATTAACAGTGCAAAACTTATTTAGAATAAGGTTCCATATAAATCTGTTTGACAGATATCATATAGGATATGAACAGGAAAGAAACGGGGTTTCTTACTCCTAATAATTTGGGTATGCCAGGCATAACGTTTGGATGATACCAAACTAAGAGCCCAAATTGGATAAGTGCCAATATAGGTTATCCTAAGGGAAACCTTAAGTATAGTACTTATAAATCTCACATGAGAACAATATGATTGTTGCTCACCATGCGGTTTTCCTGAGAGGAATACCGATATGCAGTGGTCAGTGGGAGGATAGTGATACTCGATGAAAATCGGAGTAATACTATTCAAGGCACGAAGTCCTTAATGGAACACAAATAGTTCATCTATGATGAATCTATACCATTAATCTTCAAATACACAAGAACTTCGTAGATCGGATAGAGTCAGAAAACAACCTAGGGTATGGGTTTCTGATCTAACCTCATAAAGATGTCAATCTTATGAAGGTATATCCAACCGACTACGTTTTGAGGAAGAGATACGAGGTATCGACTCCCTATTATGGCAAAGTGCCATGAGTCCGAAATGGATTCCATGTATAACAACTATTTTGGATACTAGTTGTTGTACCACAAGGCATTGTGCCTATTGGTACGTAAACGTCTTCAAGGAAGACATACATGGAAGGCAACATACCAACGTACAAAGCTAGGCTTATAACGGAAAGGTATCGTTATCAACATTGTGTTAATAACGATTCATCCTTTTACCTGTTGCCATGGTAAATCCATTTTGAAGATGCTTGTTGATAACTGCATATTTCATTTATGAAATGTGTCAGTTACAGATCAAAATCGCTTTCCTGAAAAGGAAACCTTTTGGAGGATGTTTACAACATCCTGACGATTTTGTATAACCAACAAACGAGGTTTGCGGGTTATTCAATCCATGTTTGGATTGAAGCAAGCATAAGGTTCTTGGAACTGTCGTTTTGAAATAATCATAATGATTTATGATTTGACTCAAAACGAAATAATTCTTGTGTATATAAGGAGGTTAGTGGGAGAGGGCACTGACAATGAAATTCCCATAAAACAATTGGTGAAAGCTTGGCTTTCATGGATATTCTTTCAATAGAAATTCTCCGTAGAATTCTGGGGAGTAACAACCTTTATTCAAGGAATAAAGATCTACTGGGATAGATTTGGAGTTGTTAACACTCTCTGGAAATTGTACATTTAAAATGTACTTGTATTGGTGTCTCATACGCTTCGAGCATATGGAGTCACGATCGGGTCAATCCAAGTGATAGTCACTGGATTGAAGTTAAGAACATCTGTTAGTATCTTAGAGAACTAAAGATGTTGTCTTAAACTATGGAGAAGGAGAACTTGAAGTGACTGGGATCACTGCTGCAAGTTTCCAAACATTTAAATACTACGGTACTATAAAGTTTGAATAACGGGACAGTGAGCTGGAAATATTCCGAGCAAGATAACTGTTGCCGAATAAACAACAAATGCGGATTATTGCTGCAGCTGAGGCAGCAATAGAAGCCATTTGGGTCGAAAATAAATCTAATTAGATTAGATATAGTTCTGTTAGCGCTGAGCTAGGCGTCAGCACAGGCTAAGGAATTAAAGGTCTCATCGACGATCCAGATATATACTTTATATTCATCTGATTCGTTCGGATCATACATCGTGGCGATGTGATGATCGTGTAAATCGCGTCAGACGATAATCAAACAAATCCGCTGACGAAAACCTTTCCTCAGCAATTTGAGCGAACCGTACATAGTTCGGGTGTGGGACACTTGAGTGACTGGCTATGTGCCAAGTGGGAGATTGTTGGACAAAATGACCCACAGCGTCACTATTTGCACAGATCATTGTGTTGTTGTAGCAAATTAACTATGTGACAAGGAAATTGCACTCTCATCATTTGTGATTAGATCATCATAGATATATATAAATGAAGAGAGGTCCCTATGATTAGTTCCTGGACTGAGAATGATATGAGACAGTATCAGTTAAATATCCCTAGCCGGAGTATTATCGAGACTGGACATCGATAATGCGGAATAGGCTAGTATTACACTTGTGCACGTTGTGAGGGCACAACGGCATAGTTCTCATATATATAAGTGTTGGAGACTTATGCAAGTGCGATAGGAGGTCGTGTTTCACCGATGGTACGGGAAACAGCTTCGCTCTGGATAGACCCTTCGGAATCCCATTGGTATTATGACTATGTGTCTATGGGAGGCCGAAATCAAGGTAGGTGTGTATAGTCTTAACCTGAGACTTACATCGCTAATACTTACGATAATCGATAGACTTTGGTCTTGGTGGGGTTTAATTCAGAGAGTCGTAGTGTATTGGATGTGATGTCAAGACGGAAGTATCACTCCAGTCATAGTGGAGATGATGTCACGCAGGATACGGTATTAGTGCTCTTAAGTGCTGCGCGGCCATCGGGATATTATGACAAGGTCATGTATATCCGATTATAGAGACTAGTTACCAGACATCCGACATGTGCTTCGTACGGGGCAGACACTTATCCAGCCCTAGGCCTAGCACGTGACTATCCGATACTGGGCCGATATACACAATACAATGGTATACTACGCTTGATACAGATCTTAATATTCTTATAAGAATATGTCCGGAGAATTGGGAAGACTTGGTGCTTTGCTAGAAGCCAACCTTGTCTTGTAAATCGGTAAAACGTAGTACTTGGTACTCACGTGTTCGGATAGTCCGATGACCGTTTGACTGCCAACATATCCGGGGATCTCATGGGTCGCTTCCCAAAGATTCACCGATGACGTATGACTCGCACTTATATTAATCTGGGATTAATATGATGAGAGAGAGAATTAATCTGGGATTAATTTCGGAGACACTTTATCTAGGATAAAATATCAATTGAAGAGAGAGAAACATTGATTTGGAATTAATCGAGGAATTAATATATTTGATATATTAAACGAAATTAGATTTCGACGCGGAATTAAAATTAGATTTTAATTCGGCGAGCGAATTAATTTAGAATTAATTCGTTAGCGACGTGAATAGTGATTTCGCTAGGCGTAATTATTTAGTTCTCGTCGCGACGGAAATTCGTTAATTCGGAATTAGCGAAATTGAGCCCGAAAGTGTTTGCGGACACATTCGTATTTTGAAACGAGTAGGATCCGCAAATCACATCGCGAAGTCTCATTACTTGACACGAATAGATGATGGATGTATCTAGTCACCTTTATGGGATGATACATTGTCTCTATTCTCAATGTAAGATGATGATGCCATTTAATGAATTTTTAGGAGGGAAAAGCTTTTCACGTTTTTTGAAGAGTTTTTTATCTAAAAAATTCATTTTGGTATATGATACATCATCATTGCTTTTCATTTGCCTCTCACGGTTTTTGAAACAAATTAAAGGGAAAAAGAAATTGAAAAGGCACTCTTCTCCTCTTCTTCTCCTCTCTTCTCTCACGCCATTTTCTGGTTTTCAAAGAGCAGTGAACTGCCGAACAAAAAAAAGAAAATGGAGGGAAGCAAGTGTGTTTTGTGGCAAAACAAGAGTGCTAGCACACTCCGGGATCATGCCAAGGTGATAAGGGAAGTATACCCATGAGTAGGGAACGTTTTGATGAAGCTTGAAGCTCGTTTTTGATGTTTAAAATGGCGCAAAACAGACCACCAAACTGCTGCAGTGGGCGCACATGAGCAGTGGGCAGTGAGCAGAATTTCAGTTCGTTTTTGTTTCCAAATCGTCTCTCAACCGCTCGATGTAAGTATTCCGCACTTCCGTCGTTGTATTCGCTTATGATTCATGCTTGAGTTTTGATCTTGGGACCTCTAGAAACTCTAACAGTTATAAAATACGATAATTAGGTAGGATCCCAACTAATTTTGATATAAATCACAATTCCTTGATCATGGGTTGGGCAATCAAACATGCCATAGCTTATGCTAGTCCTTGTGGACACCCAATTTTTGCCACTAAGTTATAGGACCACGCCTAAGGGTCCCTGCGTCTTATGACTCAGAAAAGTCAAACCAGTGTCAATAGTAACGATTTAGGGACAAATTTTTATTGGTCAGTCTGGTAAAGCCTAGTCTTACCAATACTGTTTAAAGCCTTGGGTCTATACTTTACAATGGAGGCAAATTTTAGACTTAAATTATTATTGTGGATTTTAGCAAGTTTAAGTGAATAACTGTCAAATGGATTCCTCTATTGAAAATTCCCAATAGGGAGGGTGGAGCGAACTCTCTTAAATACCTTTACCTCTTAGGCTCTTATTGCCTTGGTGACAGGAATAAATAATAGATCCTCCAAATTAGTCTAACACTTTAAATATGCTTTAAGGTAAGTTTTGAGTAAATGATTATCTAGATGTCTTCACAGCTTTTCCTATTGGTTATAAAAAGGTAGTGAGTGAAGGAAGACACCAAATCATTATCTAACTCTAGTAATACCTTTGGTTAAATTAACTTTAGTTTGGAAAGTTTTATTAACACCTTGGTCCCACCCCACTTGTATCTTTTATAATGTCTTTTATTATAAACAAGTGATTTATATTTATTAGCCTTAAAGGTAATAAATCTTAAGTTCATCACGTAATAATTACTTAGCTAAGAGATAAGTAATACACTCTCTATTTCCTTAGAAAGTCTCTACATGCTTGCACGTGAAAATAATCATGTCAATTCTAATCATACATAGAATCATCAAGCATATGAGTTTTAATATGTTGGAATTCTTTTGGGCATTAAATAACTTTGATTAATATTTAATTATGATATTGCATTTTATTTTATTCAAATAAATTTACTATTCACATTTTTTTTTACAGATGCATGAACTTTAAATGCAATTTCACAATTCAAATCTTAACCAAATCATGCAAAACTTATGCCTAAAATTAAGATCAGGGTGTTAGATTTCCAACAAGCTTTTACACACCCAATTGCGAGTTCAAATGAGAGAGACCTAATAAAAACAAAAACGGCGCGCTGATACCACTGTTTGGAAGCGTCCGCGAGTGCGCAGCAGAAAATCAAGAAGAAATTATGATGCTGCTATCCCCTTGCCCAAGACCTATTTTTTTATTATTCTACAACTCTAGGCATGTTACTATATATTCTAAGCATAAAAACTTATAAAACATGCAAAGAACATAAACCTAAATATGTTAACTATCATAAGAACTCTAATTAAAATAAAGAAAGAAAAAGACTTACTTGAACCGAAGACTCCTCCAGTCCTCCCTCCAATCTTCAAGCTTTTCTCAAACTCAGCAAGCTCTTCCACGTTCCAAAGAGCCACGAAAGTGTGTGGCCTCCAAAGGTGCACACACCAAAGCCAAAACTCAACGGCAAGACTACGCCTTGAGTGCACGTGTATTTTGTCTTGGTGCTAGCCTAGGCAAATACCTCAAAATTTTTAACTCGAGGTTCCTCTAGTCAATTAGACTTAAGGATCCTCAGATTCAGTGGCTTATTCTTAAAATTTAGAGTTGCTCACTTATATAAACCCAAGATATGAAAGGTTTGGTGCAAAAATTTGTAACGAATTCTTTGGGTTTATATAGGTGCTCCAAAGACAACAAAATTAATTAAGAATCCGATGTGGGATAAATGCTAATTTAATCTTAGCCATTGGATCTTAATTTAGTTTTTTAATGAGATTATAAAACCCTAATAGGAGTTTGGGCTGAATTGGAATTCAAAACAAATAACAAATTTTTTTTTACTATTCACATTTATTTATTTATTTCTTCCAATTCCCAAAGTGCCCCTATCGTCATTCACCAATCCCTAAGTCACTATGGAACCTCATAAATGATATGTTGAATAATTAAACACATTGAATCATTTATAAACAATTCCTACAGTAATCATATATGCTATTAAATTTGTATTATGCACTGTGAACCATTGATTTCGATTTTGTTGTGTGTGACCTTTTGGGTTCCCCCCAAGTTGGACATGAAATCAACCGTGATAATTTAATCAAACATAAATTATCCTCCGATCAGATGGTCGTTCGATTTAATGACAAAGGTTGACATCTAGCAACATGCCAAGGCCCCCAAATGAGAAGGGAAGATATATACCCATTTTGTATCCGATTTACATATGATACGGTCCCTTGCCTCATTGTATCCCCACCGTTTGACTCAGGGTAAGGAAACTGTCTACCCATATAGTCAAATTTATGATGTTGATAGTGTTATGAATCGTGCAAACCCAAGAATCTCACATGAATCTTCCGATGCGGCCACAGTCTCATGCACTGATCACACATATCAACCTGCGAACGGGAATACTACTTTTTAAAGAAAATATTATCCGAGAGAGTGGCGATTCTCTATTGTATATTTACAAACTTCATGTGTTTCAACAAATGACCCAATCATACCCTTATGACCAGGGCAAGGAGAATGTCAAAGTTATTTGATCCAAACATAAGATTGTAAAGACCTCAAGTCTAAGGGCTAGTTATACAATCGATACATGAAAGTTCTCACAGACACATGGGATAAACACTCCATGTGAAAAATTTCGGCGGTCAGTTCGATGGACATGAGCAACTCATGCATCCATGTGATACACCAAGCGGACAGATCTCCGCTAGTAGCCTATGAGATCGGCTACCCCACTTAAGGGCGGATCATATCATCATGCTAGTCTCTCCGCTTTGTGAACGCCCAAATTATTCATAAAACTATTACTAGGAACGTTTAAGAGTAATGATTCTCATAAGGCGTGGAAGCCATCATTTTATTAATCCAAAGGCTTTATTACTGTGTTTGATGATTCATATAAGTTATGTAAGACACATATAATAAAGATTGCCATTTTATTAATTAATGAAAATATTACAAATACATGTACATATAGCCCATCCACAAGTTGGGTATAGGGCATATCCATAACAGTCATCTTTTTTTTTCACTAGTTTCAACCCATATCTTCCGAGTTTCTACCAAGTTGGCCATAACATTAGTCAGGTTTCGTAGTTTTTCTACCATTTTGTTCATGGTTGTTTCCAATTGGTCTATTCGGGAATCATCGATACTGTTCATTTTATAGTCTATTAGCTATCTTTTAATTAATTTTCCATACTCTCTAACCCAATAGGCCACTATGATGGCTGCATCATAAAGTGTTGGCATGATGCATGTATACATGCGATGCACGATATGCATGATCAATCAACATATATCCTTCGAACCCTATTTCTCTCCCATACGTGGTAAGTACATATATGCCTTGGTTTGGCTTAGTTTATGCACCAACGGGGGGTACATAAATTCATTCTCTCCTATGCTAAAGGTAAACCTTGGCTAATTTGATTCCGTTTTATCGTTAAAAGACAAAGGCTGATCATTTACAAAAATGACTAAGCCTAATATGGGGATCATGCTATTATCTGAAAATGATGGATAATAATCTCGGTTATTTTGGGTTGGACTTAAAAATGTTGAAGAATATCCAAATGGGCAAAATAAGGTGTACTATTTCTGGATGAAAGCTAGTTTGAAGAATATCCAACTTTTGGATCCTAACTAAATATTTTTTAGACCAATGAGGTTTGTATATAAGGTGGCCCATTATCATTTCAAAATATTTGACCCAATTATCATTAAAATGAAAACTTGGCTCAGTTAAAAAGTTCTAACAAGTTTTACATCTAATAGAAAAAAGTTCAAACAACTTCAAATGATTAAGGTGCTTTTATTGGATAACATATATGGGATTAAAAGGGCAAGGTTTAGGCTCTTATCGGTGAATGATTTCCCACAATTATGTCTCCATACTGAAGGGTCCAATAGACCAAGTGAATGCACCATTTATACTTAAGAACATGAATGGTTACCCACAACTAGGTCTCCCTAGTCAAAGATTCTATCGACCAAGAAAAAGCACATTTATGCTCAAGGGTAGATGCTAATAAGTGAAGGTTATCATCACATACCAATCCACCGCCTTGAGAGAAAGGGATTTCTCGATATCCAATACAATCATGGTTAAAAAAGGTATGTAAAAGATAAAGACATTGTTCTTCGCAATCTCGCCATAAATAATACAAGGTATTTTTTCGGGGCCAATTCTTTATCCCCAATGGAGTCGCCATATATAAGAGTGAAGCATATACTTATGAAATCGGCGATCACTACACCATTATGCTCGTACCCTGTAAAGAGTACAAATAGTCTCGCCAGAGATTAACCAGAGATTAAGGGAGCCGCCACCCAGTATGAGACACTAGGAATGATTTAAGGCCACACTATACCCCTCGAAAGGTCCGACCTTAAACTTGTATGGGTTCAAAATGGTCACTTACTGATGCTAGTGTAATATTTACATTTAAAAGAGGTATCCCTACATTTTACAATGCAATTTCACAGACAAAAGTGATTTAAAGTAACACAAAAGTGCAAGCATGAATTATAAAGATAATAAATAAATAAAATGTCAATATGATATAACAAATTTTTTTTAAAAATTAATGGAATAGTTATGGGCAAATACCAGGTGGGTCTAGCCTTATAGAGGCTTGGCCGAACATTTCTCAAGGTTAGTCGTATATAAAATTCAATTCACATGTCCAGCCGAACTTGGTAAGAGTTTAGCCAGATACATTCTGTAAACTAGAAGCATATAAACACATGCCAATGATAAAAAAAAACAAATATAAATACAATGAACATGTTTTTTTGATACATTCATAACAAAATGACCATCCCTAGTGGTACGTGGTATTGTATCCCCAATGTAAACCATGTTCCCGTCCATTTGGAATAGGCTATGGAACTTACGTATGGGTTTCCATACTATATACCACAGATTCATACGACCAGATATGAAACATGTCTGGCTGGTTATAAGACAAATCCAGCCGATTTTATTTCACAAATCATGCAGTAGTTAGATCATGCATATTAATCATATTTAAATAGTAAACTAAGCACTTGTGTATAATCAACTAACACAATATAATAAAGTAACTAAACATGCATAATGTAATAATAATAAGTGAATGATAAAAATAACTAAGCATGCAGTGAATCTATAGAAAACATTGAGTCAACCAAATATATTTATATCTGGCTGGATGTATATGTATGTCCAACCAGACATTAAGATGGAGATGTTGTGTCAAAAAAGAAACTCCAAAGCGCATATATATTTAAGAATGGTGCCCTTAGGTCGTACCTTTTCCGTACATTATGGTTCTGAAGACACCACTGATTGTTGGTTTCTTGTTGGATTCGCACCAGGAAATATGAAACTCCTAGGATAAGTTTTGTGACTCACACTCTTTAGGATAGGTATTGTTACTCATGCTATTTCTTTATTTTTCTGGGGTTTTTAGTATTTGCTTTGAGGTTTTTGAAGGTGGATTCCAACCAGCCCATTTTTGTGAAGGTGGAGGCACTTTTTATATTGCAAGGGAAGGGTTTGAACATGGAAAATGGGAGCATAATCCATCCATTCTCTATTGTCTATCTCAGGTGATTGTCACTCTTTCTACAGTTACAAATCAAACCATTTCGAGTTGGATTTAGGGTTTGAGATACATATTGGGTTGGACATAACTAAGCCTGTGATATCAGCTGTTTGAATTTACATCTGGGTAGACCAATTATCACATGTACGGTCGGATGTGTAATTTGAATTATATGTCTGGCCGACCATAATCAGATCTCATAACATTAATAACTAACAATCCGCTCGTTCAAGGATATTTGTGTCATGTCCGACCGGATGTAGGGTTTTCAGCGTATATTCGGTCAGATTTACTAATTTGAAAGAAGATAGGTCGGACTTAGGTGGTGTCCAGCTAGCTTTAGGCTATACTCTGCGTTTCCTCTCTTCTTGGCATTCATCCTTATAAATCCCCAATTTTCAGAGGATTTCACCGTAAGAGACTCATCATCTCGCTATGCATAAAAAATACATTGTTTATAGAAGGCCCATAGTCAAGGTTGCTCAAGTAATGGAGGGCATAGTTTACACGGCTCTCAACAGGCCTTTATCTCTATTTGGGCGTATCTGAATCCCCTAGTGCGAAATTGGGGCCCCGTGCAGTGGAAATTGATAAAACCAGTAGATATAGAGTTTGGATATATATATATATATATATGTATATATATTTAAATAATTAAATGGGATACTATATTCCTTACGAGTTCGTAGGAAAACATTGGGGAAGAATCGGTGTTCAGAAGCTCAAAAACGGGAAAAAACTAGTTTCAAAGTCAACGTGGGCATTTGAAGCTGAAATTTTTTTTCCTTATTGTATCAGCTCTCTGGAACACTTCCAATCTTTTTCAAATAATTTCAAACCCCCAAAATCTAATTTTTAACATAAAAACCAATATCAATATATATTAAAGAACAAAATCATGTTTTTCAAACTATGAAATATTTTTAAAAAACATAAATTTTTTAAAATACATATATTTTTAAATTTGAATCTAAAATACAAACCAAACAAGAATCCTATAAAGAAGTAACCCTTGAATAATTTTATATCTCGTAAAGGTGGTCAAGTGATTGTGGAATGGTAGCCATAGTTCTAAACTATTTATCTATAGTTGAAAAGTCCAATTTTTGTGTTTTATGTCCAACATAGACAAAACTTATCCCAATCACTACCAAATTGTGTTTATATGTTTCTTAAGCATCTATACCCAAATCCTTAACCTCATTTCAACTTTAAGCTACGTTATTATGCATCAAATACATAATACATCATCATGTGATTCACGAATGATATCAACTCATTAATGAAAACATAGCTTACTAGAAAACATCAAACTTACATAGCAAGCTTGGATGAAAGATCAAATCTTTAAAGTTGAAAATTGTAAGGAACTTGAAAGCATCTCTCACAATTATTTTCCTTAGGTTAAGACTTATTCATCAAAACTGTCTAAGCTTATCTTTTATGATTAAACTTTTAATTTTTAACTAATAAAAATTTTAATCAACTTTTTGATGGGCTTAATTAAATTGTCTTAATATGCATATTAGGTGTAATCTTATCACTTTGTCTACCAACTTGATTAATCAAAATAAATCAAGTAAAATATACCTATTATCTCATATTTTATAATTACTAAAATACCCTCAAATTGTAAAGATATTTATGAAATTACAACAATGCCATTATGTGATAATTTATTTAAGTAGTAAATAAATTTAGATTCATCTAATCGATCCAGTAAATAATTAATGTTATCTAAAATACTTAATTATTTTGATTGATAATTATAATATCAAATATTAATTATTATCAAATATATTTGGCTACTCGAGTGCTCAAAGAGTACATTTCATATTGTGGGACTCTCTAAGTTCAAACACTTTCGTCATATGACCCTAGCTCATATTTACGCAATTCCGCTGTTGGACAATTATTACCCATATCGTCACTATTTGTACAGATCATGGTGTTATTGTACAAATTAACTATGTGACAAAGGAGATTGCACTCTTATCATTTGTGATTAGATCACCAATATATATAAATTATAGGAGGTCTTTATAATTTGTTCCAGGATTGAGAATGATATGGGACAATATCAGTGCACGAATGATAAATCATTAAATATCCCTAGTCAGAGTATTATCGAGATTGGACATCGATAAATACGTAAAAGACTAGTATTACACTTGTGCGCGTTGTGAGGGCACAACGCCATAGTTCTCATATATTTGGGTATATGATACTCATGCAAGTGTAATAGGAGGTTGTGTTTTACTGATGGTACGGGAAACAGCTTCGCTCTGGATAGACCCTATCAGAATTTCATTGGTAGTATGACTATGTGTCTATGGAAGTCCGAAATCTTGGTAGGTGTATTTGGTCTTAAACTGAGACTTGCACCGCTAATACTAGCGACAATCAATATACTTTGGTTTTGGTCGTCCAGGGCTTTAACTGGTTTCTGTGTACGCCTCTTCTGGGTATATCGAGAATCGTAGTATGTTGGGTGTGATGTCAAGCCGGAAGTGTCACTCCAGTCATATGGAGATGATAGTCACGTAGGATACGGTACTAGTTCTCTTATGTACTGCAGTCATCGGGATAAAATGACAAGTTCAGGTTTATCCGATTATGGAGAATAGTTACCAGACATCCGACATGTGCTTTATACGGGGCAGACACAATTCCAGCCCCAGGCCTAGCACGTGATCATCCGATACTGGATCGACATACACAATACTGCGTATACTGCGCCTGATATAGATCACTATATTCCTGTAAGGATATTTCTAGAGAATTGGGTAGGCATGGCTCTTTGCTAGAAGCCAACCTTGTATTGTAAATCGGTAAAACATAGTACTTGGTACTTACGTGTTCGGATAGTCCGACGACCGAATTTCTTGCCAACATATCCGGGGATCTCATGGGTCGCTTCCCGAAGATTCACCGATGACGTATGACTCGCACTTTATTAATCTGGGATTAATTAGATGAGAGAGAAAATTAATCTGGGATTAATTGCGGAGATATTTTATCTAGGATAAAATATTATTAAAGAGAGAGAACGATTAATTTTGAATTAATCGATAAATTATTATATTCGATATATTAAACGAAATTGGATTTCGACGCGGAATTAAAATTAGATTTTAAATCGGGCGAACGAGTTAATTTAGAATTAATTCGTTAGCAACATGAATAGTGATTTCGCTAGGCATAATCATTTAATTACGTCGCAACGGAAAATTCATTAATTTGGAATTAGCAAATCCGAGCCCGGGATTTTTTGTGAGCGCATTCGCATTTCGAATTTGAGTGCAGTATGCAAGTCAAATCAAGCGTCAAATCATTAGTCGCATCAAGCGTCAAATCATCAGTCACTTTGAGTGATGTGACAACTTTTCACTAGATTGATTGAGTGATGTGACTTGATGTAAGTTGTTGAAAAGGTTTTTGAAAGCTTGATTGACATTTAATATATTTTATATATTTGGTATATGTTTTGATTTTTGAAATCAATCAATTGATTATTGTAAATCAATTTAAAAGTGTATTGGATACACCTTTTTGGAAACAACTTAACACTCATCTCTCTCTCCCTTTTGACACACGGTTTTGGAGCCAATTTCTTCTCCCTATCTCTCTCGGCAGAATAGCCCATCTTCTTCTGTTTTCTGGTTCACCGAAAATGGCAAGAAGGAACTATGGAATTTTGTGGAAAAATTCCTAAGTACTAGCCCACTATAGGAGACATACAAAGGTGATAAGGAACTCACTTCATGAGCTAGGAGTCAACACAAGCTTGGAGCTTGCTTGGAGGACCAGCCATGGCCGATTCTTGGAGATGGAAAACCAGTCACTGTCGATTCTTGGAGAGGCCAAACCATTCACTACCGTGAGCTATAGGAGGACATAAATCGAATTTTTGTTCGTCACCGCATCGTCTGAACCGATCCTTGTGAGTATTTCGCACCTCATTTGATTGTATTCACAAGTATTTTCATTGCTTGATTCGATCTTGGGAAGCTTAGAGAAACCCAATAATGGTATCAAGAGCAAGGTTGAGCATGAAAATATTTTAGGGCTAAAATTGGGTAAAATGAATTTGATCATGATTTAATGAAATTGGATGATTTAATATGTTTAAATGTTGTTGAATTGAAGATTGACTGGATCAATTTCAAGAAATTTTGTTTGGAACAATTTTCCCCAATTTTGGAAGGCTTGGCCGAAAATGTCACTATGCCCTAATGTCTTGGAATTTTGATTTTTGATCATTGGATGTGCTGGAAATCATTTGGAGATTTTGATTTAATGTTGATTTGGATTCAATTGGATTGGATTTAAAATTAGACATGAAAATCCCCTTTGGCCGAGACTAATATAGCATGATTGGGTTTGATTTTTTGATCAAAATGTGTTTGACACTAATTGATGTAATTGAGCATGATTAATTAGGCTAATTGGTGTTTTGGAAATGTTAATTGGGTAATTAATTGTGTTATACACTTTGTGTAATTAAATTGGGAATTTGGAATTTGGTAATTTAATTATTTGGGCCTATTTTGTTAAAATTGGGTTTGAAAGTTGCAATTGGGCTTATTGGGCTTGGTTGTACCAAGTTGGGTTTAGGCTAAATTGGTTGGATCCAATTGGGCCCAAAACCGCTTCCAAAAAGTCCAAATGCGACTAATGGATCTTAATTATTTAATTGGGCCTAATGGGCCTAAATTGATTTATGGGCTTATGGGGCAACTCCCGGATTGGACTTTGGTTATTGGGTTTGACCTGAGTTGACCAAAAGTCCGCCTTAAGAAATTAATTAAAATCCCATTGGACTTTAATTAAATTGACGTTGGATGTTAATCGGGCTTTGAGACCCGTAACGATTAAATTTGGAATTTAAGTCGTAAAAGTTCATTAATAAAGTGTAGTATTTAATTTGGAATTAAATAGAGAATTAGTATTAAATACTAATTGAATTGGATTTAATTATGTAGTTTAATTTGATTCGAGAATTCGTACTTTGAGTACTTATTCGCAAAAACGAGTTTGACTCGCGCAAAATCAAATCATTGTTTGAACATTTGATGGTCACTAATTATCAGATTAATTAATTTGATTAGATTGATTGATAACATGCTTGTGTGAATACATGGTTGCGATGCATGAATAATGTATATCAGATGGATGTTAGATGGGTGGGACAGTTTTAGAAATTCTTGTAATAAATTTGATTTATTAATTGGACCTGCGTGTCCAGCCTTATTACCTCATTTCCCATTGCATTTCTCTTCTCACCTATTCCCCTCAATGTAAATGAGGTTTCTTTAGAAGTGTAGTGTAACGAGTAGAAGTAATACTTGTGCTAGCAGGAGAGGAAATGGAGAGATTTGATCTAGGATCAATGTGTAAAGTATCCATCCGCATATCATTATAATTTATTTATACGCGCTTTATTATGTGTTTAGAATGCATGTTTAAGGGTGTATGATGATGAGACCTTAACAAAGATAATAAATTGGTTGCCAAATTGCACTCGAAAAACCTTCACAAATATTAAGCGTTTTTCCTTCCATTGAGTGATTCTTACTCAAGATCTAAGACTGGAATTGGTTTGTTGGCCAAAGTCAAGACCTTTGTCCGTCGAGGAT
>SKCR01009486.1:0-23603 GCA_019454045.1 Zanthoxylum bungeanum
ATTATAAACAATTGGTACATATTTTAATATGACTAGTAGTGTCATTAATTAAAGATAAGCATTAAGAAAATATTCGGTATAGTAAATAACTTAGAACTGTGCTGTAGGCATTGCATTTTGCATATCAAACCCGATATGAGTCTCGTATGGAGACACTATCTTCTTTAGTTGTGAAAGTCGCGCGAAACGGACGTTGGAAGGGTTAAATTGGAAAATGGAATTTTCGTTGGATTTAACTCGCTTGTTTCGCTTCGGGTTGCTTGTTGGACCCTCTAATTTAAAACACCACCAAACCCATTAAATCACATCTCAAAATTAAATAATTAAAACATTTAAAACACATCTCACAAATTAAATAATTAAAAACATTTAAAATACAATGTCACAAATTAAAATTGAATTAAAAATAATTAAATTAAATTAAATAACTAAAAATTTAACTTAAATTAAATAAATAAATGTGAAATTAAATTAAATTCCTAAAATAAAATCCACTAAAACTAAATCAAATAAAATCCCTTTAAACTAAATCAAATTAAAGTCCAATCCAATTTAGAACCCTTAAATTAAATTCCACAAAATTAAATTAAACTAAATCTCTTAAATTAAATTTCAAAATTAAGAAATCCCCTCACCTAATTTAAATAATTTCTTGCCTTAAATAATTAAAATTAAAACCACACATAACTTATTTGATTTCTTTCCTTTCAAATAAACCCCATGCAGAAACCTAACCCTACCCACCCTACCCACTCTCACTATATAACAACAAACAAAACCCTAGACATCCTCCTCTCTCCTCTCTCTGACTCACGCATACACAAAGAAAACCCTAGGTCCTCCACGTAAAGCACCAAGCCCTTCAACGCCACAGACCCCTCAAACAGCCACTCACATACTGCCTTCAACGTAAACCAACACCTCAAGACTTGCTTCCCTTCAACACATAACAAAACACAGGAACACCACTCACGGGCTGCCTCAAAACAAGTCTGTAGGCACTGTATTTTTACGCATGTGAAACCCGATGAGGAGTCTTATTTGGAGACAGCTACCTTTTGAGTCACGGATGCCGCGGGAAACGGATATCGGAAGGGGGAATTCAGAATAAGCAAGCTCACTGTCTTCGTTGGTGCTGCGTTCGTTACTTCGTTCGAACGGGAACAGATTGCGGGCGTTCGTGTAGCGTCGAGGGAGCGTTCGAACGTGTCGGTAATTCTGGTTTTGCTGCTAGCCTCACACCCAGCCCATTTAGCTCCCCAAGCCCATAAAACACATCCCAAATTAAATAATTAAATATTAAATTAAATATTAAACATTAAAATAAAACATTAAATCATTTACCAATTAAAATAAACAATTACCAACTTAAACTAAAATCATGCCTAAATTAAACAAATCACACACTAATCAAAATATAATCATACCAAATTAAAATCAATCTTAACCAATTAAATCCATCATATATTTGACTTCCTAATCTAATAAGATATTTACCAATATAAAATATTTGTATTCCTAAACCAACACAAATTAAATATTACAACTTCCTAAAGTAAAATATTTTGTCCCCCCCTCAATCCTTTGATTTCCTTGTTTAAAACTAAATCATATCCTAATTTAATGCACAAATCCCTTCCCTTGTAAACCCTAGCCATTCTCTATATAAACAACCCCTAACCAAGGCCATCCGGTCTCCTTCACACAACACAATTCACACAAAAACTCTCTCGAAATCTCTCTAGACTCTCTCTACACACCCAAGACTAAACAAAACACACACGAAAAGAGAACAAAAGAAACCACAACACTACCCTCCATAGCCGAAACAACCACCTACAGCAGCCCTCCACCACCGAAAATCACCACAAAACCACACCCTAAAACACGCCTAAACAACCTCCTAGATACCTTAAACAGTAACTTAGAAACTACATAGATAATCTTAAGATAATCACTTTTAATTGCACTAAGAACCCACACAACTTGGAATAGTTCTTTGAAAACATTGAAACAGGTAGCCCGTGCAGTGAGCAGCAAAACACAGAGCCGAATAGGAGCAGAACGGAGTTCGAACAATAAGCAAAGCAGCGAAGCAGTGAGCTAGGACGTTGAACCAGGGACCAGAAAAGTTGCGGAGTTTACCCCCCTTTTTGATCTTCGTGGAACGTGAGTCCGAGAGACGGCTTAAAAGTTAGACCTGAGGGTATCTTTCACACTTGTTTTCCTTTTCCGCATTAGTTATTAAGTATTTCTTGTATGATTGTAATGTTGAAATGTGTGTTGTGATTTTTGAGTATGTAAATATGCATGAATTATGAGATGTAATATGTCGTGGGCATTAGATGAATGAGAGATGTGTCTCAACTCTCGCGGTATATCGGATGGAAACCCGACATAAATTTCATAGCCGATTCCGAATGGACGGTAATATGATCTGTACTCGGGCCACAACTCCACGTACCGCTTGAGTAAACGGCACCATCTCTCTTTCGTTGTGTTGCTTTTTGTTTATTTAGTTTTCTCTTGAATTCAATATATTGTTTATTTTGTATGATTCAATCGAGCGCATGGGCTTAGTAAGTGTGTTGTGAGATCCCCTATGGGGAGGGGCTAAAAGCCCTTTACCACGATGCTTTGCCGCGCCGTTGACGTGTGTTCGGATTGGATGTAAGATGCGTTCAATCGGGCATACTTGGTTGATATGATTGGTTCTATTCTTGCATGTGTGATATGACGCGCATGGGCTTAGCATGTTGGTCTAAGGTCCTCTCTTTGAGAGATCAAGAGCCCCAAAAGGTCACCTTTATGGCAGTGCTTGCTTCGCCGCGCCCTTTTATTTTCTGTTTATGTATTGCATCAGGTCCGTATCCGTTCGAACGCGTTCACGAACGCAACTCGAACGCGCATAAATTTTTGCCTTATCATGCATCAGGTCTCATTTCCGTTCGAACGCGTTTACGAACGCTACTCGAACGTGAGCATTCTGTTTCATTTCCGTTCGAACGCTTTACGAACGCTACTCGAACGTGAGCATTCTGTTTCATTTCCGTTCGAACGCGTTTACGAACGCTACACGAACGTGCACACACTGAACTGAGTCTGTCTTATTATATCCATGCATAATTGCCTATTGATTGATCTTTCGTATGCTTATGTCAATGTAATATTTGGGTATTTTTCTTGCGGTATATCGGATGGAAACCCAGACGTAAATTCCGTAGCCGACTCCGAATGGACGGTAGTGCGGTCTGTACTTGGGCTACAATTCCACGTACCGTTTGGAAGAGTGCCTATATGTGTGCTTGTATGGTCAATATGTGTGCTTGTGTTTTCTTGAATGTAATATGCAAAATTGTATGTTCGTTGCTATCTTGATATATGTTAAGCATGCAAATTTGAATGTAAGATATATGTGAAATGCGTACATGAGTTTTATTTTACACATGAGAATTTAGAAGCATGATACTCTTGGAAATAAGTGTTACTTAAGCTTAGTTAAATTATTACATGAATCCTTTCATTACAAGTGACATAAGTAAGGGACCATTCCGAACCCAACGGTTTGAGGTCTTCCCTTGCGAGGGGTGAGTGCGGCCTTAAATCTTTCCCCGGTTCACACCGGGTGGCGACTCCATGTTATTTAATCCTTCCCAACTAGGCCGCGAGCCTAGGAACGGCGTCGCCCAGGTCCTGTGTCCCACAGTCTGGTGACTCCACTGGGGATGTAAAGTTGGCCCCGAAATATTGTCTTGTAATGAGTGGATTTATGTTTTAATTGGCCATGTCTATAGTGGATAAGTGAGGGTTTAATCAAGGGCACTTTGAGGTTAGGTAATGGTTTGGTGTCTTCCTTCACTCACTACCTTTCTAGAAGGAAAAGCTGTGAGGACACCTATATGGCCATCTACTCGTAGCCTTTGTGATGGACTAATTTGGAGGACTCGTTGTTTATTCCTGACAACAAGCGATAAGAGCCTAAGAGGCTTGGGTATTTAAGTGAGCCTCGCTCCACCTTCCCTCTGGGGATCTACAACGGGAAATCCATTTGACAGTCCGTCACACACCATAGCTCATTGGCACGTACCTTAGTGTATAAAAAAGGGTGTGCTCACTTGTTTGCTCGAACCCTTGAGTGGGGAGACCTAGTTGTGGGCCATCCTTCGCCGGTGAGAGCCTTTGTCTATACTCTTACTAACCCACCCATAGACCGGGTTGGCTAAAGTAACAATTATTTCCTTGAATATGTGCTTGTGGACCATCCTCATTGGATGCAGTTGGACTATTGTCAGAAATGCGGGCTTGCTGGGCCATTTAAACTGGGGCAAGTTCACACCTTATGACTATTAGGCCAAAGCTTCTGAAATGTTGATGGGCCACTTTGTAAAAAATTATTATGTCATGTTTGCATCATTTTTTATGCTTGTGTTTGGGAACATCGTTGTTTGGATCCATTTGGACCATTTATCATGGGATATGGGCTTGTTGGGCCATTTAAACTGGAACAAGAACACATCTTATGATGATTGGGCCAAAAGGTTTCTAAATAACAATGGGCCATTTTATGATTGTGTTCGGAATTTTATCATTTGGATCTAGTTGGGCTCTTTGCCATAAGACATGAACTCGTTAGGCCATTTAAACTGGGACGGGTTCACTCTTATGACAGTTGTCCCAAAAGCTTCTAAAATGATAATAGGCCGATTTGTTTGAGAATTTTATTGATTTAATATATGTTATATATTTCTTATGCACATCATGCATACATACATCATGTTAACCCTTGTGTTCTGAAAGCCATCATAGATTCCCGTTGGGTTAGAAAAAAGGGAAGACTCACCAAAATACCGAAGAACAGACATGAGTGAATCAGATACTGAGGTATCCCGGATAGATCAGTTGGAAAATGGCTTCGCCAAGATTACTGAACAGTTGCAAGCCTTGACTACTGCCATGACTAATATGGCTATGCCCCGTGCCGGGGGAGATCCTGAGATGTAAGGCGCGAGGAGCCCCCGAGTGGGTTGGGGGGTGATATACCCGCTTTTGATGATGATAGTGCAGAGTATGCAACAGACAGAGTAATTGGGTCTCAGGCCGAGATACAGAAACTCAGGGAGCAGGTTGAATCCGTTACCCGCCAGATGAGGGGTAAAATGAAGATTTGCTAGACTATGAGACAATGAAGTTCGAGGAGCAGTTGCCAGCGCAGTTTAAGATGCCGGATTTGGCTAAGTTCAATGGGAATGGAGATCCAAGGGTGCATCTCCGTCAGTATGTGTCTGTTATGAGTTCAGTTGGCCTGTCTCAGCGCCAAGTCCAAAAGATGTTTGGGATGTCACTCGAGGGGGCACCTGTGGTTTGGTATCATAGCCTTGAGAAGAAGGTTAAGGAAGATTGGAAGGAACTAGCTGATGCTTTTCTGAAGCAGTATGTTACAGACTTGGAGATTGATTTATCACTCAGAGATTTGGAGAACACTAAGCAGAAGCCGGAGGAGAGCTTCAAAGGGTATGTGGACCGCTGGAGGAGCAGCTTCTGAAGATGCAGACCCGGCCTCAGAAAAGGACCAGATCAAAATGATCATCAAGGGTACTAAGCCCTCAATTTATGGCAAGCTGAGGAGAATGACCTCCATGATTGTGGATTTCCGACAGTTGAGAGAGACTGTTATGGATATTGAAGAAGAGGAGGCTGAAAACAAATGTTTTATGGCCAATAAAAGAACTTTTGGAGGGCATTTTGAGACCAAGCCCACTACGGCAGAGGTCGCTACCGTCAGAAATAGGCGGTTCTCCAATCTTGGTAGACCTATATCAAGGGTGCTTGAGAAGTTGAAAGGACAAGGACTCCTGAAGCCTTTAGACCCTAGACCAATCCCAAACCCTGTGCCACACTACTTCGACCTGAGCCAATATTGCCACTTCCACCAGCAAAAAGGTCATGACACTGACAACTGCCCCCGCCTTAGGCATGAAATCCAAAACCTCATCGATGCTCACAAAATACCCGACCCAGAGAAAGAACAACCTGACACACACAGAAACCCTCTACCAAACTACCACTTTGTTCCACCACCCACCTACATGATCAACTCTGGCCTACCCGAAACCTTTGTCCTCAAAACCCTCCACCACCAAGCTTATTACATGGATGACAACGAAGGACCATAGGTCAAGGGAGAAGGCAATGCTGCGAATGATGGAGCTGTTCCTCCTAGTTTATTTGATCTTGCATTTTTTATAAAGACACTGGTTTTTGTCTACTTGTTCGAACCTTTTTTATGATAATAAAGACGTTCATTTCGCTGAATCTCTTCTGCAACATGGGTATATTTGAGAAAAGCATTAAACCTTAGTACTATGATACTCAGCGATATTTAGAACTCGGGAATCCTCAGAATAAGAAAACAGAAAATATGAGATAGCCATTCAGAAATAGGGAAATGGGGCAATGAGACTGTCAGAAGGGAATGAGTTCACCAAGCCGATCAATTTGGAAAGAATAAAGCAATACTTTACCCGAGGGAGAGAAAACCGAGCAGTCACCAAGAGAATGGAAGAAGACCTGACCTAACGGGATAGGAAACCCAATCATGCATGCATGCATACACGTAATATATTCGCATCCTTTTTGTGTTTGTTCTGTTTGGTAATAACAGGTTTCAGAGGAGAAAGAGAGAAAGCGTCAAATGCAAGCCAGCCAGAAGCAGTAACAGTACAATAGCAGAGTTTCGGGAATTAATCCCAATGGAATGAATCCCAGGGTCGAGGCCCACATTCAGTATCAATCTGGGGGGCGAGGCCCATGTCAGTAGCAGTTGGGGCCGAGGCCCACTTCAGCAATCAGTTTTGGGGATGAGTCCCATGGTCGAGGCCCACATCAAACACAGTTTGGGAATGAATCCCAGGGTCGAGGCCCACATTACATCAGATCAGTTCTGCCGAGAATGGCACTCCGAGAATGGAGATATGGTCCGGGAATGGGCAGTTCAAAAATGAACAAGCCGGGAATGGCACTCCTCCGAAAATGGAGCACGGTTCGAAATGGACCATCATCGCAACAGTTCGGGAATAAAGCCCACTTTCAGTACAGTCAGGGAACAAAGCCCAGAGGAGGAAAGCCTCATATCAGTATAGGTTTGGGAATAAAGCCACTTTCAGTACAGTCAGGGAACAAAGCCCAGGGGAAGAAAGCCTCATGTCAGCACAGTTCGGGAACAAAACCCAACACTCAACAATTCAGGGAACAAGACCCTCAGCTCAAAATGGGAACAAGACCCACGGGAACAAAACCCAACACTCAACAATTCAGGGAACAAGACCCTCAGCTCAAAATGGGAACAAGACCCACGGGAACAAAACCCACACTCAACAAATCAGGGAACAAGACCCTCAGCTCAAAATGGGAACAAGACCCACGGGAACAAAACCCGACACTCAAAAACTCAGGGAACAAGACCCTCAGCTCAAGATGGGAACAAGACCCACGGGAACAAAACCCAACACTCAACAATTCAGAGAACAAGACCCTCAGCTCACTTCGGGAATGAACCAGGGGTCGCAGCACCTCACCACCAAATCAACGCAACTCAACACATGGTAAGTCAAGTGGCAGCTGGCGAGCCAGGTAAGTAGAAATGCATTGCATAACTTTGATAGGATTGTCACTGTTGCACATTACACAAGTCCCATCAAAGTGGGGGCAACTGTAGGCACTGCATTTTTACGCATGTGAAACCCGATGAGGAGTCTTATTTGGAGACAGCTACCTTTTGAGTCACGGATGCCGCGGGAAACGGATATCGGAAGGGGAATTCAGAATAAGCAAGCTCACTGTCTTCGTTGGTGCTGCGTTCGTTACTTCGTTCGAACGGGAAACAGATTGCGGGCGTTCGTGTAGCGTTCGAGGGAGCATTCGAACGGGTCGGTAATTCTGGTTTTGCTGCTAGCCTCACACCCAGCCCATTTAGCTCCCCAAAGCCCATAAAACACATCCCAAATTAAATAATTAAATATTAAATTAAATATTAAACATTAAAATAAAACATTTAAATCATTTACCAATTAAAATAAACAATTACCAACTTAAACTAAAATCATGCCTAAATTAAACAAATCACACACTAAATCAAAATATAATCATACCAAATTAAAATCAATCTTAACCAATAAATCCAATCATATATTTGACTTCCTAATCTAATAAGATATTTACCAATATAAAATATTTGTATTCCTAAACCAACACAAATTAAATATTACAACTTCCTAAAGTAAAAATATTTTGTCCCCCCCTCAATCTTTTGATTTCCTTGTTTAAAACTAAATCATATCCTAATTTAATGCACAAATCCCTTCCCTTGTAAACCCTAGCCATTCTCTATATAACACACCCCTAACCAAGGCCATCCGGTCTCCTTCACACAACACAATTCACACAAAAACTCTCTCGAAATCTCTCTAGACTCTCTCTACACACACCAAGACTAAACAACACACACGAAAAGAGAACAAAAGAACCACAAACCACTACCCTCCATAGCCGAAACAACCACCTACAGCAGCCCTCCACCACCGAAATCACCACAAAACCACACCCTAAAACACGCCTAAACAACCTCCTAGATTACCTTAAAACAGTAACTTAGAAAACTACATAGATAATCTTAAGAATAATCACTTTTAATTGCACTAAGAACCCACACAACTTGGAATAGTTCTTTGAAAACATTGAAACAGGTAGCCCGTGCAGTGAGCAGCAAAACAGGAGCCGAATAGGAGCAGAACGGAGTTCGAACAATAAGCAAAGCAGCGAAGCAGTGAGCTAGGACGTTGAACCAGGGACCAGAAAAGTTGCGGAGCTTTACCCCCCTTTTTGATCTTCGTGGAACGTGAGTCCGAGAGACGGCTTAAAAGGTTAGACCTGAGGGTATCTTTCACACTTGTTTTCCTTTTCCGCATTAGTTATTAAGTATTTCTTGTATGATTGTAATGTTGAAATGTGTGTTGTGATTTTTGAGTATGTAAATATGCATGAATTATGAGATGTAATATGTCGTGGGCATTAGATGAATGAGAGATGTGTCAACTCTCGCGGTATATCGGATGGAAACCCGGACATAAATTTCATAGCCGATTCCGAATGGACGGTAATATGATCTGTACTCGGGCCACAACTCCACGTACCGCTTGAGTAAACGGCACCATCTCTCTTTCGTTGTGTTGCTTTTTGTTTATTTAGTTTTCTCTTGAATTCAATATATTGTTTTATTTTGTATGATTCAATCGAGCGCATGGGCTTAGTAAGTGTGTTGTGAGATCCCCTATGGGGAGGGGCTAAAAGCCCTTTACCACGATGCTTTGCCGCGCCGGTTGACGTGTGTTCGGATTGGATGTAAGATGCGTTCAATCGGGCATACTTGGTTGATATGATTGGTTCTATTCTTGCATGTGTGATATGACGCGCATGGGCTTAGCATGTTGGCTAAAGGTCCTCTCTTTGAGAGATCAAGAGCCCCAAAAGGTCACCTTTACGGCAGTACTTCGCCGCGCCCTTTTATTTTCTGTTTATGTATTGCATCAGGTCCGTGTCCGTTCGAACGCGTTCACGAACGCAACTCGAACGCGCATAAATTTTGCCTTATCACGCATCAGGTCTCATTTCCGTTCGAACGCTTTTAGGAACGCTACTCGAACGTGAGCATTCTGTTTCATTTCCGTTCGAACGCGTTTACGAACGCTACTCGAACGTGAGCATTCTGTTTCATTTCCGTTCGAACGCGTTTACGAACGCTACACAACACGAACGTGCACACACTGAACTGTCTGTCTTATTATATCCATGCATAATTGCCTATTGATTGATCTTTCGTATGCTTATGTCAATGTAATATTTGGTATTGTTTCTTGCGGTATATCGGATGGAAACCCAGACGTAAATTCCGTAGCCGACTCCGAATGGACGGTAGTGCGGTCTGTACTTGGGCTACAATTCCACGTACCGTTTGGAAGAGTGCCTATATGTGTGCTTGTATGGTCAATATGTGTGCTTGTTTTTCTTGAATGTAATATGCAAAATTGTATGTTCGTTGCTATCTTGATATATGTTAAGCATGCAAATTTGAATGTAAGATATATGTGAAATGCGTACATGAGTTTTATTTTACACATGAGAATTTAGAAGCATGATACTCTTGGAAATAAGTGTTACTTAAGCTTAGTTAAATTATTACATGAATCCTTTCATTACAAGTGACATAAGTAAGGGACCATTCCGAACCCAACGGTTTGAGGTCTTCCCTTGCGAGGGGTGAGTGCGGCCTTAAATCTTTGTCCCGGTTCACACCGGGTGGCGACTCCATGTTATTTAATCCTTCCCAACTAGGCCGCGAGCCTAGGAACGGCGTCGCCCAGGTCCTGTGTCCCACAGTCTGGCGACTCCACTGGGGATGTAAGTTGGCCCCGAAATATTGTCTTGTAATGAGTGGATTTATGTTTTAATTGGCCATGTCTATAGTGGATAAGTGAGGGTTTAATCAAGGGCACTTTGAGGTTAGGTAATGGTTTGGTGTCTTCCTTCACTCACTACCTTTCTAGAAGGAAAAGCTGTGAGGACACCTATATGGCCATCTACTCGTAGCCTTTGTGATGGACTAATTTGGAGGACTCGTTGTTTATTCCTGACAACAAGCGATAAGAGCCTAAGAGGCTTGGGTATTTAAGTGAGCCTCGCTCCACCTTCCCTCTGGGGGATCTACAACGGGAAATCCATTTGACAGTCCGTCACACACCATAGCTCATTGGCACGTACCTTAGTGTATAAAAAAGGGTGTGCTCACTTGTTGCTCGAACCCTTGAGTGGGGAGACCTAGTTGTGGGCCATCCTTCGCCGGTGAGAGCCTTTGTCTATACTCTTACTAACCCACCCATAGACCGGGTTGGCTAAAGTAACAATTATTTCCTTGATATGTGCTTGTGGACCATCCTCATTTGGATGCAGTTGGACTATTGTCAGAAATGCGGGCTTGCTGGGCCATTTAAACTGGGGCAAGTTCACACCTTATGACTATTAGGCCAAAAGCTTCTGAAATGTTGATGGGCCACTTTGTAAAAATTATTATGTCATGTTTGCATCATTTTTTATGCTTGTGTTTGGGAACATCGTTGTTTGGATCCATTTGGACCATTTATCATGGATATGGGCTTGTTGGGCCATTTAAACTGGAACAAGAACACATCTTATGATGATTGGGCCAAAAGGTTTCTAAATAACAATGGGCCATTTTATGATTGTGTTCGGAATTTTATCATTTGGATCTAGTTGGGCTCTTTGCCATAAGACATGAACTCGTTAGGCCATTTAAACTGGGACGGGTTCACTCTTATGACAGTTGTCCCAAAAGCTTCTAAAATGATAATAGGCCGATTTGTTTGAGAATTTTATTTGATTTAATATATGTTATATATTTCTTATGCACATCATGCATACATACATCATGTTAACCCTTGTGTTCTGAAAGCCATCATAGATTCCCGTTGGGTTAGAAAAAAGGGAAGACTCACCAAAATACCGAGAACAGACATGAGTGAATCAGATACTGAGGTATCCCGGATAGATCAGTTGGAAAATGGCTTCGCCAAGATTACTGAACAGTTGCAAGCCTTGACTACTGCCATGACTAATATGGCTATGCCCCGTGCCGGGGGAGATCCTGAGAATGTAAGGCGCGAGGAGCCCCCGAGTGGGTTGGGGGGTGATATACCCGCTTTTGATGATGATAGTGCAGAGTATGCAACAGACAGAGTAATTGGGTCTCAGGCCGAGATACAGAAACTCAGGGAGCAGGTTGAATCCGTTACCCGCCAGATGAGGGGTAAGAATGAAGATTTGCTAGACTATGAGACAATGAAGTTCGAGGAGCAGTTGCCAGCGCAGTTTAAGATGCCGGATTTGGCTAAGTTCAATGGGAATGGAGATCCAAGGGTGCATCTCCGTCAGTATGTGTCTGTTATGAGTTCAGTTGGCCTGTCTCAGCGCCAAGTCCAAAAGATGTTTGGGATGTCACTCGAGGGGGCACCTGTGGTTTGGTATCATAGCCTTGAGAAGAAGGTTAAGGAAGATTGGAAGGAACTAGCTGATGCTTTTCTGAAGCAGTATGTTACAGACTTGGAGATTGATTTATCACTCAGAGATTTGGAGAACACTAAGCAGAAGCCGGAGGAGAGCTTCAAAGGGTATGTGGACCGCTGGAGGAGCCAGCTTCTGAAGATGCAGACCCGGCCCTCAGAAAAGGACCAGATCAAAATGATCATCAAGGGTACTAAGCCCTCAATTTATGGCAAGCTGAGGAGAATGACCTCCATGATTGTGGATTTCCGACAGTTGAGAGAGACTGTTATGGATATTGAAGAAGAGGAGGCTGAAAACAAAATGTTTTATGGCCAGAATAAAAGAACTTTTGGAGGGCATTTTGAGACCAAGCCCACTACGGCAGAGGTCGCTACCGTCAGAAATAGGCGGTTCTCCAATCTTGGTAGACCTATATCAAGGGTGCTTGAGAAGTTGAAAGGACAAGGACTCCTGAAGCCTTTAGACCCTAGACCAATCCCAAACCCTGTGCCACACTACTTCGACCTGAGCCAATATTGCCACTTCCACCAGCAAAAAGGTCATGACATTGACAACTGCCCCCGCCTTAGGCATGAAATCCAAAACCTCATCGATGCTCACAAAATACCCGACCCAGAGAAAGAACAACCTGACACACACAGAAACCCTCTACCAAACTACCACTTTGTTCCACCACCCACCTACATGATCAACTCTGGCCTACCCGAAACCTTTGTCCTCAAAACCCTCCACCACCAAGCTTATTACATGGATGACAACGAAGGACCATAGGTCAAGGGAGAAGGCAATGCTGCGAATGATGGAGCTGTTCCTCCTAGTTTATTTGATCTTGCATTTTTTATAAAGACACTGGTTTTGTCTACTTGTTCGAACCTTTTTTATGATAATAAAGACGTTCATTTCGCTGAATCTCTTCTGCAACATGGGTATATTTGAGAAAAGCATTAAACCTTAGTACTATGATACTCAGCGATATTTAGAACTCGGGGAATCCTCAGAATAAGAAAACAGAAAATATGAGATAGCCATTCAGAAATAGGGAAATGGGGCAATGAGACTGTCAGAAGGGAATGAGTTCACCAAGCCGATCAATTTGGAAAGAATAAAGCAATACTTTACCCGAGGGAGAGAAAACCGAGCAGTCACCAAGAGAATGGAAGAAGACCTGACCTAACGGGATAGGAAACCCAATCATGCATGCATGCATACACGTAATATATTCGCATCCTTTTGTGTTTGTTCTGTTTGGTAATAACAGGTTTCAGAGGAGAAAGAGAGAAAGCGTCAAATGCAAGCCAGCCAGAAGCAGTAACAGTACAATAGCAGAGTTTCGGGAATTAATCCCAAGGGAATGAATCCCAGGGTCGAGGCCCACATTCAGTATCAATCTGGGGGGCGAGGCCCATGTCAGTAGCAGTTGGGGCCGAGGCCCACTTCAGCAATCAGTTTTGGGGATGAGTCCCATGGTCGAGGCCCACATCAAACACAGTTTGGGAATGAATCCCAGGGTCGAGGCCCACATTACATCAGATCAGTTCTGCCGAGAATGGCACTCCGAGAATGGAGATATGGTCCGGGAATGGGCAGTTCAAAAATGAACAAGCCGGGAATGGCACTCCGAAAATGGAGCACGGTTCGAAATGGACCATCATCGCAACAGTTCGGGAATAAAGCCCACTTTCAGTACAGTCAGGGAACAAAGCCCAGAGGAGGAAAGCCTCATATCAGTATAGGTTTGGGAATAAAGCCCACTTTCAGTACAGTCAGGGAACAAAGCCCAGGGGAAGAAAGCCTCATGTCAGCACAGTTCGGGAACAAAACCCAACACTCAACAATTCAGGGAACAAGACCCTCAGCTCAAAATGGGAACAAGACCCACGGGAACAAAACCCAACACTCAACAATTCAGGGAACAAGACCCTCAGCTCAAAATGGGAACAAGACCCACGGGAAAAACCCCAACACTCAACAAATCAGGGAACAAGACCCTCAGCTCAAAATGGGAACAAGACCCACGGGAACAAAACCCGACACTCTCAAAACTCAGGGAACAAGACCCTCAGCTCAAGATGGGAACAAGACCCACGGGAACAAAACCCAACACTCAACAATTCAGGGAACAAGACCCTCAGCTCACTTCGGGAATGAACCAGGGGTCGCAGCACCTCACCACCAAATCAACGCAACTCAACACATGGTAAGTCAAGTGGTAGCTGGCGAGCCAGGTAAGTAGAAATGCATTGCATAACTTTGATAGGATTGTCACTGTTGCACATTACACAAGTCCCATCAAAGTGGGGGCAACTGTAGGCACTGCATTTTTACGCATGTGAAACCCGATGAGGAGTCTTATTTGGAGACAGCTACCTTTTGAGTCACGGATGCCGCGGGAAACGGATATCGGAAGGGGGAATTCAGAATAAGCAAGCTCACTGTCTTCGTTGGTGCTGCGTTCGTTACTTCGTTCGAACGGGAAACAGATTGCGGGCGTTCGTGTAGCGTTCGAGGGAGCGTTCGAACGGTGTCGGTAATTCTGGTTTTGCTGCTAGCCTCACACCCAGCCCATTTAGCTCCCCAAAGCCCATAAAACACATCCCAAATTAAATAATTAAATATTAAATTAAATATTAAACATTAAAATAAAACATTTAAATCATTTACCAATTAAAATAAACAATTACCAACTTAAACTAAAATCATGCCTAAATTAAACAAATCACACACTAAATCAAAATATAATCATACCAAATTAAAATCAATCTTAACCAATTAAATCCAATCATATATTTGACTTCCTAATCTAATAAGATATTTGCCAATATAAAATATTTGTATTCCTAAACCAACACAAATTAAATATTACAACTTCCTAAAGTAAAATATTTTGTCCCCCCCTCAATCCTTTGATTTTCTTGTTTAAAACTAAATCATATCCTAATTTAATGCACAAATCCCTTCCCTTGTAAACCCTAGCCATCTCTATATAAACAACCCCTAACCAAGGCCATCCGGTCTCCTTCACACAACACAATTCACACAAAAACTCTCTCGAAATCTCTCTAGACTCTCTCTACACACCCAAGACTAAACAAACACACACGAAAAGAGAACAAAAGAACCACAAACCACTACCCTCCATAGCCGAAACAACCACCTACAGCAGCCCTCCACCACCGAAAATCACCACAAAACCACACCCTAAACACACGCCTAAAACAACCTCCTAGATTACCTTAAAACAGTAACTTAGAAAACTACATAGATAATCTTAAGAATAATCACTTTTAATTGCACTAAGAACCCACACACTTGGAATAGTTCTTTGAAAACATTGAAACAGGTAGCCCGTGCAGTGAGCAGCAAAACAGGAGCCGAATAGGAGCAGAACGGAGTTCGAACAATAAGCAAAGCAGCGAAGCAGTGAGCTAGGACGTTGAACCAGGGACCAGAAAAGTTGCGGAGCTTTACCCCCCTTTTTGATCTTCGTGGAACGTGAGTCCGAGAGACGGCTTAAAAGGTTAGACCTGAGGGTATCTTTCACACTTGTTTTCCTTTTCCGCATTAGTTATTAAGTATTTCTTGTATGATTGTAATGTTGAAATGTGTGTTGTGATTTTTGAGTATGTAAATATGCATGAATTATGAGATGTAATATGTCGTGGGCATTAGATGAATGAGAGATGTGTCAACTCTCGCGGTATATCGGATGGAAACCCGGACATAAATTTCATAGCCGATTCCGAATGGACGGTAATATGATCTGTACTCGGGCCACAACTCCACGTACCGCTTGAGTAAACGGCACCATCTCTCTTTCGTTGTGTTGCTTTTTGTTTATTTAGTTTTCTCTTGAATTCAATATATTGTTTATTTTTGTATGATTCAATCGAGCGCATGGGCTTAGTAAGTGTGTTGTGAGATCCCCTATGGGGAGGGGCTAAAAGCCCTTTACCACGATGCTTTGCCGCGCCGGTTGACGTGTGTTCGGATTGGATGTAAGATGCGTTCAATCGGGCATACTTGGTTGATATGATTGGTTCTATTCTTGCATGTGTGATATGACGCGCATGGGCTTAGCATGTTGGTCTAAAGGTCCTCTCTTTGAGAGATCAAGAGCCCCAAAAGGTCACCTTTACGGCAGTGCTTCGCCGCGCCCTTTTATTTCTGTTTATGTATTGCATCAGGTCCGTATCCGTTCGAACGCGTTCACGAACGCAACTCGAACGCGCATAAATTTTGCCTTATCATGCATCAGGTCTCATTTCCGTTCGAACGCGTTTACGAACGCTACTCGAACGTGAGCATTCTGTTTCATTTCCGTTCGAACGCGTTTACGAACGCTACTCGAACGTGAGCATTCTGTTTCATTTCCGTTCGAACGTGTTTACGAACGCTACACGAACGTGCACACACTAAACTGAGTCTGTCTTATTATATCCATGCATAATTACCTATTGATTGATCTTTCGTATGCTTATGTCAATGTAATATTTGGGTATTGTTTCTTGCGGTATATCGGATGGAAACCCAGACGTAAATTCCGTAGCCGACTCCGAATGGACGGTAGTGCGGTCTGTACTTGGGCTACAATTCCATGTACCGTTTGGAAGAGTGCCTATATGTGTGCTTGTATGGTCAATATGTGTGCTTGTGTTTTCTTGAATGTAATATGCAAAATTGTATGTTCGTTGCTATCTTGATATATGTTAAGCATGCAAATTTGAATGTAAGATATATGTGAAATGCGTACATGAGTTTTATTTTACACATGAGAATTTAGAAGCATGATACTCTTGGAAATAAGTGTTACTTAAGCTTAGTTAAATTATTACATGAATCCTTTCATTACAAGTGACATAAGTAAGGGACCATTCCGAACCCAACGGTTTGAGGTCTTCCCTTGCGAGGGGTGAGTGCGGCCTTAAATATTTGTCCCGGTTCACACCGGGTGGCGACTCCATGTTATTTAATCCTTCCCAACTAGGCCGCGAGCCTAGGAACGGCGTCGCCCAGGTCCTGTGTCCCACAACGTCCCCACACATACCCCCTCAAACACCTTCAACACATCAGCCTTGAACACGTCTCCCTATCATTCTTCACGCAGACCTTCATCTCTCTCTCTCTGGACACACGGCCACTCACGGTATCTTCAAGTTTCAAACAGAACCTCACAGCCACACACGGCAGTACAAGAACCCTAAAAGCCATCTCATCAGCCAAGACTTCACGACCAAACAGCCAACAACCCTCATCAGCCAAGACTTCACGACCAAATAGCCACATAACTTCATCAGCCCTTCACGTACCAAGCGCACTGCCTTCATCATGACCAAATAGCCACATAAAATTCACACAACCCTCCACGTTCAACATACACAAACCACTCACGAAAACACCACTGCCCCACACCGACACATCTAGCCTAGAGCAGCCCCTTTTCATGCTCAACACGTAGCCCACAAAAATAACGCGCACACACCATCCTCAAAACACATAAGCCAAGCCTTTAACAGCCTATAAACCTAGAAACCCGAGACCTAAGCTAATCAACATGTAGCCCACTCGACAACCCACCAAAGAGACCCTCCTCGGCAACACCCTTCAAAACACACATGCCTTAAAAAGGGCACGACATCAGCCAAAAGGGCGTAAAGCAGCAGCGTGGAGTTATAAGGCTGTGAGGCAGCTACGTGGAGTTAGAAGGCTGTGAAGCGAAAATATGGATTTTGGACGTGTAAGCCTGGAACGTGCAGCAGCAACAAGGTAAGTATAAATGTGTAAGCGAGATCTGGACGTGAAACAGCTGGCCATGAATGTGAAATAGCGAGTCAGTGAGCAAGCAGCGAACCAATAACCCTCCAAACCCACAAAACAGTCCCCTAATTACCAAAAACATTGACCAGAAAATACAACAAAAACAGCAGTGAAACGGAGTGAAAACAGCAGCCCAGACAGTGAAACAACGAGGAAAAATATTGGATTAGTGAACCATAAAAGTTGTAGAGCATTCTCCCTTCCGACGGCCGTGTAACGCGCTTTTGAGAGACGACAAAAGAGGTTAGACCTGAGGGCACAATTTTTTATTATTATCTTTCGTTTCTTTTATTTATTTTAATATATTATCGCATGAGAGTCGTTTGTTGAGGCATGATGTGAATTCCGGATGAACGGAATGCGTTTTCTCTTTTGTGGTATATCGGATGGAAACCCGGACATAAATTCCGTAGCCGAATCCGAATGGACGGTAGTGTGGTTTGTACTCGGGATACAATGCCACGTACCGCTTGAGAGATACAAAAATTTCGTTCATCCAACATTGTATTCGAGCATGATTAGGTTGTTAGCATGTTATTTATCTTAAGCATGATTTAGTCGATAGAAATTTCTTTCTTTATGCATGATTAGGTTGTTTTCATATTAGGGATTTAATTTATTTTTATGCTTAGATTCTTATTTATTTTCCGCATTAGATAATTGAGCATACATGTTGAGTAGATTCGGTTAGATTATTACACAAATCCTTTCATTACAAGTGACATAAGTAAGGGACCGTTCCGAACCCAACGGTTTGAGGTCTTCCCTTGTGAGGGGTGAGTGCGGCCTTAAATCTCATTTTCCCGGTTCACACCGGGTGGCGACTCCATTATTCTCCGGTTTAGTCCCCCGCGGGCTACTCCGTACTCCCAACCGGGCCGCGAGCCCGGAACAGCATGCGTCGCCCAGTTTCTATGTCCCACAGTCTGGCGACTCCACTGGGGATAGAGAATCGGCCCCGAAATAATGTCTTGTCATGTTTGGATTTGTGCTTTAATTAACCGTGTCTACAGTGGGTTGAAGGGTTTAGTTAAAGGCATTGTCAGCAAGAGCCTTTGTCCGCACTCCCGTAAACCCGCATGTGAACTTTAGACGTAGAACAAGTAGAAATTTTTTGTTTTTATGTTGATGTTTTGGACCGTCGTCATTTGGATCCAATTGGGTCTTTTGTCAAAAGATGTGAACTTGCTGGGCCATTTAAACAGGGACGAGTTCATGTCCTTTGACAGTTGGGCCAAAAGCTTCTAAAATATCAGTGGGCCATTTTATGTTTGGGCCTCTTATCATTTGAAGTTGTTTAGCCATGTTATCGCAAAGTGTAAACTTGTTGGGCCTTTTCAACTGGGACAAGTTTGCACTGCGCAATAGTATGATTGAATACTTTAAAATGATAATGGGCCAACTAGTGTGAAAATTCTTAAATGGGCTTATATATTACATACATTGCACGTATCTCATGCATCTCATGCATACACGCATCATGTTAACTCCGTGTCTTAAAAGCCATCATAGATATCCGTTGGGTTAGAGAAGAAAAAAAAATTGTTTGTCAATAGGAGTTTAGCAAACATGGATAGCGGGGAAAAGGAAATCGAGAAACAGAAAACTTTACGGTAAGGATAGAAAGACCATTGGGGGGCCTTCAAAAAAAAGAGAAAAAGAAAAAAAAAAGGAAAAAAAATTGAAAAAAAAGAGAGAAAAGAAAAAGAAAAAAAATTGAAAAAAAAAAAGAGAAAAAGAAAAAAAAAAAGGGGGTTGTTTAGTCCTTAATAGTTAGGCATAAGTCCGATGATGAAATCGTTTGCTTTAGGATGAAATCTTAGAAACGATAAACTTTTGATGTGCTTTTATCTGATGCTTTGAATTGTTGATCTATGCTGGACTCGTAAGTACTTCACTATAGGTTCTTAGCGGTGAAAACCTGAGTAGTTGGCAAGATGACTAGTTGAAAAAAATTGTAGGTCGGTGAATGGCCGTTTGCTTAGATGTCTATCCCGACTTGCTTGTGTTATTATGTGTGGTATGGTTGAAAATAAAATAAAAGTCTCTGAAAAAAATAAACCGCCTATAACCGATTAGCGTGAAGCTACCCATGGGCGAGTATTAGGACCACCATGAGAAGAAATGCTACCTTAAAGGGTAGGTTTGTTGGAAAAAAAAATGAAAAAAATGAAGTTCAAAATGAAAAGAAAAATGAGAGACAAAGGAAAAGAAAGATAAAACCATACCACATTGAGCACGAAAAAGCAGTTGCGGAATATAATTGAGACATCTAGGTTGGTTTGACCCACCGATCCCAATTTTTGAAACGAAATCATTGAGTTGGCTTGCTTAAGGATCAAGCTGCGAAAGAACCTTTGCACACACACATTTTAAGTCTGGCATAGATCATTTATTCAAAAACTCAGATTTGAGTTACATTGGGTGTTTTGAAGGTTCTCTGGTTTCATTACTAGGCATTCTTTGAGGACAATGATACATATAACTATTGGGACTATTTCGTAGCATGTAATATAGTATGATGATATGGAAGGCCCCACCATGTGGTTCATCTTGACCAAGTGCAAACAGCGAAGAGCAGAAAGCTAAATCAAGACTGGGGGCGACCAGTCTACCACCCCATGAATAAGAAGTATAACAAGGAATTGAGCCATGAGACCAGAGAGAAGACTGAGCAATCACCTGGAGAACTAGCGGAAGACCTAACCTAGCGGAATAGGAAATTCATTAATGCATGCATGCATACACGTAACACATTTTGCATTCTTTTTTTTTGTGTGTTTGTTTTGTTTTGTATTCACAGGTTTCAAAGAAGAAAAAGAGAAAGTGGCAAAGACAAGCCAACCAGAATCAGCAACATATGAGTAGTAGTTTGGGGATGAGTCCCAGGTTGAAGCCCATATCAGTTTCAGTTTTGGGGATGAATCCCAGGGTTAAGGCCCATATCAGTATCAGTTTGGGGCGAGGCCATATCAGTATCAGTTTAGGGGCGAGGCCCATATCAGTAACAGTTAGGGGCGAGGACCCTATCAGTATAAGTTTTTGGGGCGAGGCCCATATCAATATCAGTTTGGGGCGTGGCCCACATTAGAGTCAGCATGGGGGCGAGGCCCATATCAGTATCAGTTTGGGTCGAGGCCCATATCAGTATCAGTTTGGGGGCGAGGCCCATATCAGTAAAAGTTCGGGGCGAGGCCCCTATCAGTATCAGCTTGGGGGCGAGGCCCACATCATCAATATCAGATTTGGGGATGAGTCCCAGGGTGAGACCCACATCAACGTCAGTATCAGATTTGGGGGATGAGTCCCAGGGCGAGGCCCACATCAGCATCAGTTTTGGGGATGAGTCCTAGGGTCGTGACCCACATCATCAATTTTGAGGATGCGTCCCAAGTCGTGACCCACATCATCAGTTTAGGGGATGCGTCCCAGGGTCGTGACCCACATCATCAGTAGTTTGGGGATGCGTCCCTGGATCGAGGTCCACTGCATCATCATTTTCGGGATGCGTCCCAGGGTCGAAGCCCACATTTTGTCAGCGGTGTTGGGTCGAGGTGCCCAGGGTCGAGGTGCCCCCGTTGTCGGTCGTAGTTCCGGGTCGAGGTGCCCAGGGTCGAGGTGCCCACTACATCATCAGTTCGAGGGCGAGGTCCCTATTGTCAGCGGTGTTGGGTCGAGGTGTCCCCGTTGTCGGTCGTAATTCCGGGTCGAGGTGCCCAGGGTCGAGGTGCCCACTACATCATCAGTTCGAGGGCGAGGTCCCTATTGTCAGCGGTGTTGGGTCGAGGTGCCCCCGTTGTCGGTTGTAGTTTCGGGTCGAGGTGCCCATGGTCGAGGTGCCCACTACATCATCAGTTCGAGGGCGAGGTCCCTATTGGAAGCGGTGTTGGGTCGAGGTGCCCAAGGTCGAGGTACCCCCGTTGTCAGTTGAAGTTCCGGGTCGAGGTGCCCACTAAATCATCAGTTCGAGGGCGAGGTCTCTATTGTCAGCGGTGTTGGGTCGAGGTGCCCAGGGTCGAGGTGCCTCCGTTGTCGGTTGTAGTTCCGGGTCGAGGTGCCCACTACATCATCAGTTCGAGGGTGAGGTCCCTATTGTCAGCGGTGTTGGGTCAAGGTGCCCAGGGTCGAGTGCCCCCGTTGTCGGTTTTAGTTCGGGTCGAGGTGCACAGGGTCGAGGTGCCCAATACATCATCAGTTCGAGGGCGAGGTCCCTATTGTCAGCGGTGTTGGGTCGAGGTGCCCAGGGTCGAGGTGCCCACTACATCATCAGTTCGAGGGCGAGGTCCCTATTGACAGCGGTGTTGGGTCAAGGTGCCCAGGGTCGAGGTGCCCCCATTTTCGGTTGCAGTTCCGGGATGCGTCCCAGGGTCGAGGGCCCACTGCATCAGCACAGTTCACATTCGTTGGTTCGGGAACAAAGCCCAGAGGTCGAGGCACCTCGCCATTATATCAATTCAGTTAAAAACAACAGGCAAGTCAAGGTGGCAGTTGGCGAGCCAGGAATTCATTCATCATCACTTTTAGGATGTGTCCCAGGGTCGAGGGCCCACACATCTGTTGCAGTTCCGGGATGCTTCCCAGGGTCGAGGGCCCACTGCATCATCAGCACAGCTCACATTCGGTGGTTCGGGAACAAAGCCCAGGGGTCGAGGCACCTCGCCACCATATCAACTCAGTTTGAAGCAACAGGCAAGTCAGGTGGCAGCTGGCGAGCCAGGTAAGTAAAAATGCATTGCACGTACTTTGATAGGATTGTCATTGTCACACACTGCACAAGTCCCATCAAAGTGGGGGCGACTGTAGGCATTGCATTTTTGCATATCAGCCCGATGATGAGTCTCGTATGGAGACACTATCTCTTTAGTTGTAAAAGTCGCGTGAAACGGACGTTGGAAGGGTAAAATTGGAAAATGGAATTTTCGTTGGATTTAACTCGCTTGTTTCGCTTCGGGTTTGCTTGTTGGACCTCTATTTTAAAACACACCAAACCCATTAAATCACATCTCACAAATTAATTAATTAAAACATTTAAAACACATCTCACAAATTAAATAATTAAAACATTTAAAATACATGTCACAAATTAAATTGAATTAAAAATAATTAAAATAAATTAAATAACTAAATTGAATTAAATTAAATAACTAAATTGAAATTAAATTAAATAGCTAATTAAAATCCAATTAAACTAAATCAAATTAAAATCCATTTAAACTAAATCAAATTAAAGTCCAATCCAATTATAACCAATTAAATTAAATTCACAAATTAAATTAAATTAAATCTAATTAAATTAAATTTCAAAATTAAATAAATCACTCACCTAATTTAAATAATTTCTTGCCTTAAAAATTAAAATTAAACACACACATAAATTAATTGATTTCTTTCCTATCAAATAAACCCATGGAGAAACCCTAACCATACCCTCTCACTATATAAACAACAACAAACCCTAGACATCCTCCTCTCTTCTCTCTCTGACTCACGCATACACAAAGAAACCCTAGGTCCTCTACGTAAAGCACCAGCCCTTCAAAGCCACAGACCCCTCAACGACCACTCACATACTGCCTTCAACGTAAACCAACACCTCAAGACCTGCTTCCCTTTAACACTACCCGTAAACCAACACCTCAAGACTTGCTTCCCTTCAA
>SKCR01009487.1:0-23548 GCA_019454045.1 Zanthoxylum bungeanum
GCTCCCAATCATCAAAATACATCCACAAGAAAGTAGAGGAAAAACTAAGCTACACATATTGAAGCCTAGAATCTTGGAAACAATTTTCATAAAGAAGAAAGTAAGAAAAATCTTACCAAATATCCAAGCTTTTCTCCTTTCTTACACTTTTTCCTCTCTCTCTCTCTCTTTGTATTTGATTCTTTAAGGTTCTTAGATTATGAAACAAAAAAGAAAAATGGCCTTATATATTTTTTCAAAAGACCGAAAAACCCAAGGAAAAATATTGGCCATGTATTTTATTTTTTATTTCATAAATTAATTGGAAAATGATTTAATGAAAAATTGTGATAACAAATCATCAATAATTTGATGTTTATCACAAATAATCCAATTAATCATTCTATTTAAAACCAATCAAAATTGGCCAAAAAATCCAATCAAATTAGATCATTTATCTTACTTTATCAAAGTAAACTATATATTAACTATTTCATTAATTTAATTATTCAACATTTGAATAATCAAATAATTAAATAGAAATATCTCAAATATATGTATTATATTTACATTAAATAATCCAAATACATATATTAATAATAAATGTCAAACATCACATTTCGACATTTAATAAATGACCGAAAGATCCGAAACACATGTATCTTCGGTTAACCGTTAAATGACTTATAAATAATTAGTATTAATTATAAAAGTTTCCATAGTGCCCTACGAGTATATCTCATTAGTGAGACTCTCTAGGTTCAGGCATATCCGTCAGGAATTCTAATTTCGTGTCCATAATCCACCCACCCATAAATTATAACGAACACGGATAAAATCTCTGAAGCATACAGGTCGAGGTCACTGCATACGTATAATCCTTCCGTCACAGGTATCCAGATTATCCCAAAGATATAGATGTAAATGTCAAATCTCTACATGTATAATCTCATCGATGATTTTATTAGAAATCTTTTAAATAACACTTAGAACTTATTTCTACAGTGTCTTACGGGCCCATGGATTTAACAGATTGCTAATTCCATAATGGATACCTATGCTCTGTACATAGAACTAACAGATCATATCTTGATACATACAAGATATCTTGAGGATTAGTCCACACCCAATGAACAGGCGGAGGTCCGATCTAAATAGATCGGTGACGTGACTGCCATCAAAGTGTGAAGGATACCTCATATATCTACAGTGGTATCTCAAGTTGAAGGATCACTAAGCTCACTAAACCCGAGAAGATTCTTATTGACATTGATGTACCATCTATTATGTATCTTCAATGAGTCGTTCAGTGTTTATCTGATATAACACCTATATGTCTATATGAGTCTCCTGAGACTCATGGTTCATTGAGAAACTATTAGAATCCAACATTCCAATATACGACACGTACTGGTCTCAACGGGTTTACTTATTGACCAAGTAATTATAAACCTTGACCAAGAACAGTTAAAGAATGATATTGTTATGATATTGCTCAATGTCAGTTGTGACGCTTTTGCAACTGTATCGTAACCAATCACTCTAAGGTCATTTACGTCTTTATCATATAATAAAAGAATTTATATTATAGAAATTGTTTATTTTATTCATTAATAAAATATATACAAGAGTATTTACAGAGAAATACATAAGAAATTGGCGTTCAAAGCACCAACCCTAACAAATACAACATCTATAGAGTTGCACCGAAGTGCACTCTTATTATACCTGCTGGGATCAAGGAATTCACAAGTAAATAGGAAGTCATCTTGCTTCCTCACCCAAGCTTTATTAGGAAACTCTTCCACTTCAGTATTCCTAGTCGGTAAGGCAAGTTTCTCACTAAGAAATTATGCTTGTTTGGTTAGTGTAGAAACTTGAGTAACCGGATTTGAGGAATCAAATCTAGGTGGCACACTCTTAGGCATTTTCTTATGTTTGTGTAGCATAAAGCACTTAGGCCTAATATGTCATGCCTTGACACAATGATGGAATACATGCACAAACCTCATATGAGAGCGAATTTTACCCAATACACCTCTAGATTGGGGTTAAGCCACAAGATGGGGAACAATAGGAGGAACCACATGACTAGAATCCACTGAATTTTTACCTAAGTCATGTTTAGTAAGGATTGCCATAGCTCTAGACGTTGACACCTTATCACAATTAGACTCAACACTAATCCCTAACATGCGGTCTAGTTTCTTATTCCTACTAGAAAATACAGATAATTAGGTTTTAGCATCTTCAAGTTCAGCTTCTAAAGTTTGGACTCTATAAACTAGCACTTTATTCCTCTCCTCAAGGTCATCAATCATTAAAAGGCTCTGCTCAAACTTAGCTTGAGCTTCATTCTTTTCTAACTCCACTTCTTAAAGCCTCTCATTGACCTCTATATTCGCCTTCTTGATAGCTAAACTCTCATTGAAAAATTCAGTGTCTGCTATCTAAAGATTATCCTCATCTATAGACTCATCGTGAGAGAATTCTGAATCATCATCACTAAAACTATCCTCTCTCTCACTAGATATAGTAACAGTAAAGGTCATAAAAGTGCTTTTATACTTATGAGACTCATCAGAAGTATAGCCACCCTCTGAATCAGTAAGAGAGTCTGCCATGACTTTCTTGCCTTTAGATTTAAGGTATGTGGGACACTCAGATCTAATATATTTTTACCATTCACACTCATGGCATTGAATATCACGGTGTTTGCTACCCCTCTTCTATCTAGACTTCTGTGGACGCTGGATTTCGCCCGAGGTCCGCAATCGAGAATTTGTAGTTGGGGGCGCTAGAGATCCTGCAAAACAAAGGTAGAGTGAGCGGGAGTAGACTACCCACCGGTGTGGTGGGCGCCGGGGGCACTCCGACGCTCAAGTCAGTAGTGAAGACGAGCTGTAAAATAATAGAAGAGCACGGCTTGACGTACCTTGACTTCTGTTGACTACCGTGAGGGCGGTGGGTCGGAGGTTCTGAGAGCTCTGGAGAGAATATGACTAAGCTGAGAGTTGTTAGAAGTTGAATATGATCGAGCTATCGATTGTCCCCCCCTTTCTCATAGACTTTCTTCTCTTATATACACACTCTCGGGAAACGTGTGTATTTATTACCTTTAATTACTCGTTCGTTGGATGTTGGAAACTGTCGAGTTATGTGAGATATTTATGAGTCTGGACGTTTCTTGATTTGGTAACTACTGCGTCCGTTGGCCCTCTTGATGACAATGAGCTTGGGCCTGTGAGGCTTATTGGACTGATATTGGTCGGTCTCGAGGTAAAATGTCGATTTTACCCTTGGGCCCAAATTTGGCCCGTACAGTTTGTCCCCTACTCTCTAAGTCAAGGAGTCCTTGACTTGGAGAGTACTTGACGCGTGTGTCGCTTAAGGCCATAGTATGTAGGTGTACTCGAGCGTTGATGCTGCCAAACGAATATCAAGTTATGAGCTTGACTCTTCAAGAGCCATTGGGGAAGTATCCAGTCGATCGAACCAGATGATGGTCGGGATAATGAACTTGACTCTACCAGAGCCATTGGGGAAGTACCCAATCGATTGAACCAGATGAAGGTCAGGATATAAGTCGTACGACATGTGTATGTCTACAACTTGACTCGATATGAGTCCGTGGGGGATGTCCCCGGTCGTCTGAACCAGATGAGGGTTCATGAGTTATTTCATTTGACAAGTCTATGAACTGAAGGAAGTCTATGTCTTCATTTGACTCGACAAGGGTCATATGGGAATGTCACCGGTCAACTGAACCTGATGAGGTTCAGGATATAAGTCATACGACATGTGTATGTCTACAACTTGATTCTACATGAATCCGTGGGGGATGTCCCCGGTCGACTGAACCATATGAGGATTCAGAAGTTTATTTGACTCGACACGAGTCCATGGGGGATGTCCCCGGTCGACTGAATCAGATGAGGATTCAGAAGTTTATTTGACTCGACAATAGTCCTTGAGGGATGTCCCTGGTCGACTGAACCAGATGAAGTTCAGGATATAAGTCATACGACATGTGTATGTCTACAACTTGACTCTACATGAGTCCGTGGGGGATGTCCCCGGTCGACTGAACCAGATGAGGTTCATGAGTTTATTTGACTCGACAAGAGTCCATGGGGGATGTCCCCGGTCGACTGAACCAGATGAAGTTCAGGATATAAGTCATACGACATGTGTATGTCTACAACTTGACTCTACATGAGTCCGTGGGGGATGTCCCCGGTCGACTGAACCAGATGAGGGTTCATGAGTTTATTTGACTCGACAAGAGTCCATGGGGGATGTCCCCGGTCGACTGAACCAGATGAGGTTCAGGATATAAGTCATACGACATGTGTATGTCTACAACTTGACTCTACATGAGTCCGTGGGGGATGTCCCCGGTCGACTGAACCAGATGAGGTTCAGGATATAAGTCATACGACATGTGTATGTCTACAACTTGACTCTACATGAGTCCGTGGGGGATGTCCCCGGTCGACTGAACCAGATGAAGGTTAGGATAATCCTCATACTACGGGTCAAATGACCAGGGGAGTCTTCAATGTCGTTTGGACCAAATGAAGGTCTATGAAAGTCTTCACTCTACAGACCTGACGACGGTCCAAGAGTCTTTCCTTATCATACTACTAGACCCGATGAAGGTCTATGAAGGTTATCACCCATTCTCCTGATGAGGGTCCATGTGACTACGGTCGTATGGACCTGTTGAATGGATTTGATAAAAGTCCAAGAAGGTCATCACTTTTCACTATACTAGACCTGAAGAATGTCAATGAGGGTTCCCATTCCTCATTCTACAAGACCTGACAAAGGTCAATGAGGACATAATTCCTCATTCTACAGGGCTTGTAGTCTGAGACCATGTCGCCTGAAGACCATGAGATTACGGTCGAATGAACCTGATGAAGGTCCATGAAGGTTCTCATTCCTCATTCTACAAGACCTGACAAAGGTCAATGAGGACATAATTCCTCATTCTACAGGACCTGTAGTCTGAGACCATGTCGCCTGAAGACCATGAGACTACGGTCGAATGAACCTGATGAAGGTCCATGAAGGTTCTCATTCCTCATTCTACAAGACCTGACAAAGGTCAATGAGGACATAATTCCTCATTCTACAGGACTTATAGTCTGAGACCATGTCGCCTGAAGACCATGAGACTACGGTCGAATGAACCTGATGAAGGTCCATGAGGGTTATCATTCCTCATTCTACAAGACATGACAAAGGTCAATGAGGACATAATTCCTCATTCTACAGGACTTGTAGTCTGAGACCATGTCGCCTGAAGACCATGAGACTACGGTCGAATGAACCTGATGAAGGTCTATGAAGGTTCTCATTCCTCATTCTACAAGACCTGACAAAGGTCAATGAGGACATAATTCCTCATTCTACATGACTTGTAGTCTGAGACCTTGTCGCCTGAAGACCATGAGACTACGGTCGAATGAACATGATGAAGGTCAATGAGGGTTCTCATTCCTCATTCTACAAGACCATATAAGTAGTGTCGAATGAGATCCTTAACAAGTACCAAGCTTCACACGTGTAGTGTCGAATGAGATCCTTAACAAGTGCCAAGCTTCTCACGTGTAGTGTCGAATGGGACATCTTCCTCATGGTGAGTCTCCATACATGTAGTGTCGAGTGGGATATCCTTACCAAATCTGGATGTCGACTGAGATATTTTCACCCATATATGTAGTGTCGAATGGGATATCCTAATACCAATTCTACATTCATGTAGTGTCAAGTGGGATATCCTTACCAAAACTGGTAATGTCGACTGGGATATTATCACCACATACATGTAGTGTCGAGTGGGATATCCTTACCAAATCTGGTAATGTCGACTGGGATATTATCACCACATACATGTAGTGTCGAGTGGGATATCCTTACCAAATCTGGTAATGTCGACTGGGATATTATCATCCCATACATGTAGTGTCGAGTGGGATACTCAACAAGTGCTAAGCCACATATTGTATTGTCGACTGAGACATCAATAACAATTACCAAACTATATGTTGTGATGTCGACTGGGACATCCATAACAATTATCAAACTATATGTTGTAATGTCGACTGGGACACCCATAACAAGTCCCAAATTATAAATTGTAATGTCAAACTATAAAAAGTGTAAGTCATACCTGGTAATGTCGACTGGGATGTCCACGCCAAGTACATCTCTTCATCATATGGGGTGAATGGTAGGAAAAATGGTTCCACTGAAGGGACGCGCCTTGTTCCTGATGAGGGTCCATGAGACTATGGTCGAATGGAGTCTAGAGTCGATGGAAATCCATTCATGTAATGTGAAGAATATAATTATCTTCTCATGTCGCCTGAAAGAGACGACTATCTAACCATGTAGTATGGATTTGAAGGCAATCCATGTATGTCATATGGAGGAGATGAAAATCCTTTCAGTCGTCTGAATGTGGTGGGTCCTTCAATGTCGTATGGAAATGATAACAATTCTTCTATATAGCCAGATGGCCATCCACCTTATCGTATGGAGAATATGATAATCTTTCCATGTAGTATGGAGTGGATGACATTACTAGAGAATACTTCTTAGTCGGTTGGGTATGCTGGAAGAATATGAAGGTATTCTCATGTCAAATGGAAGAAGTATATCGATTGGGTCTGATGATTTTTATGTGGTCGATTGGAGCAAATGGATTTCTCCCTAAGTTGTAGTTTTGTGAAGGTCAATTTTTTCTGTAGTAATCAATGAATACTTGTTTGGGAAGCTATGATGTCCCAAGGCAACAATGGGTGGTCATCTAGCCTCTTTTTTATGGACTAATTACATCAAATATCACTTTATTGAAGTACATCGCTGGCATATCATTTGTAGGGTCGCTTGGGCGGATTTGAGGTTCTCTCATTGTGATGGTTGATGGAACTCTCTTTTTTCTTGTTTCTCTTATCCTCCTCCCATCTGATCTCAATTTGAGCTTGGGCCATGGCATGATCCATAGTGTAGCATCGAAATTTAGTGAGCTTTTTGTAGGGTCCGCTTTCTGAAAGTAATCCATTTCTGAATGCTTCCACTGCAGTAGGTTGATAGAGATCTGAGATTGTTATTCTCTCTTTATTGAAACGAGCCACGTAGCTTCGCAAGGACTCCCCTCTCCGTTGCTGGATGGCGTTGAGGTCATTGGTGGTCTTCTCAAGTTTGCAAGAACTTGCAAAATGCTCCATAAATTTATCTGCTAGCTGTTGGTAAGACTCGATGGATCTGTATGGGAGATTGATGAACCAGGTGAGGGCAGGACCAGCCAATGTTTCTCCAAATCCTCTGCACATTCCAGCTTCCCATTTGCTTGGTGACAAGCCAGTTGATATCATCTTGTATTTGTAACGGACAACATGGTCGTCTGGGTCAGTTGATCCATCATACATCTTCATATCTGGAGGACTGAACTTCATTGGTAGTTCGATGGAAGTGATGGTCTCCAAAAATGGAGTATCTGAGATCGTGCCGGCTCGGCTTTTTCTCAGTAGTAGTCTGGCACCAGGTAGGCTGGAGAGAATTGAATCTTTGAACTCCTGCATTTCCTTGCGCATGGTGGAGGCAACTTGCCGTGCTTGGCCGATTGAGGAGATATGTTGACTTTTTTCTTGATTTGGTGGATGGTTGTCTGATGGCGGATTGTCACTTGTCACATTGTTGAATGCCCCCAAGAGATTGGTGGGGATTGTGGGATTGCCGGGAAGGTCTGTAGTATCAGGTTGTCGGGAGGTTGAAGAGATTTGCTCCAGTTGCTTCCGGAGGGTTATATTGGAGATTCGCATGGCTGAATTTTCCTCCTCTAAGACTCGTAATCGTTCCTGTAGAGTGGCCAATTGAGAGGCCATGTGGTCAAATGTTTGATCGCTGCTAGAAGCCATGTGTAGCTGTGTTGGAGGGATTATAGACTGAGAGATCTTCGTCTGCTATGAATCGCTAAGTCCCCACAGACGGCGCCAAATTGTGGACGCTGGATTTCGCCCGAGGTCCGCAATCGAGAATTTGTAGTTGGGGGCGCTAGAGATCCTGCAAAACAAAGGTAGAGTGAGCGGGAGTAGACTACCCACCGGTGTGGTGGGCGCCGGGGGCACTCCGACGCTCAAGTCAGTAGTGAAGACGAGCTGTAAAATAATAGAAGAGCACGGCTTGACGTACCTTGACTTCTGTTGACTACCGTGAGGGCGGTGGGTCGGAGGTTCTGAGAGCTCTGGAGAGAATATGACTAAGCTGAGAGTTGTTAGAAGTTGAATATGATCGAGCTATCGATTGTCCCCCCCTTTCTCATAGACTTTCTTCTCTTATATACACACTCTCGGAAACGTGTGTATTTATTACCTTTAATTACTCGTTCGTTGGATGTTGGAAACTGTCGAGTTATGTGAGATATTTATGAGTCTGGACGTTTCTTGATTTGGTAACTACTGCGTCCGTTGGCCCTCTTGATGACAATGAGCTTGGGCCTGTGAGGCTTATTGGACTGATATTGGTCGGTCTCGAGGTAAAATGTCGATTTTACCCTTGGGCCCAAATTTGGCCCGTACAACTTCCTCCTACTATGTCTACTCTCTCTAGGCTTATCCTCCATATCCTTATCATGACCACTCTTCTTCAACTTAAGAAATTTCTTAAACCTCTTCACAAACATGGCCAAATCATGATCCATGAGATTATCACCATTATCATTGCTTGACGGATCATGGACAAGTTCCTTTTCGATCTTCATCGCTATAGTGTTAGGATTTTTATAACCAGGAAGTTTCTTTTCATACACATGTAGTCTTCCTACGAGGTCCTCTAATTTAATCCGATCTAAGTCATTTATTTCCTCGATGGCGGTGATCTTAGATAGGAACTTGTTAGGTATGGATCTAAGAATTTTTCTCACTATCCTACTAGTAGGAACAGTCTCCCCTAGGTTGAAAATTGAGTTAGCGATATCGTTAATCTCAGTATAAAATTCATCAAATGTCTTATCATCGTTCATTTTAGCGACCTTAAACCTAGTGGAAAGCTCTTGGAGTCTATTATTTTTAACAGACAATGTACCCTCATGCATAGTCTGAAGGATGTCCCAAGCATCATTGACTATCTCACACATTTAGATTCTCCTAAACTCAGCAGAGCACACAACACCATGAATGACATGAATGGAATTAATTGCCTTGTTGTTCCTGTAGCTAGTGTCAAACTCATCCTTAGTCCACTTCAGTTTATTTATAAGGGAAAAGACCCCATCAACCATAACTACGGGAGGTTTCCACTCGTACTGTACTGACATCCACACTCTCTCATCTAAGGATTTAGGAACATTCTCATATGAACATTCTAATGCAAATACTATATCCCATCAAAGAAAGAACAACAGTTTCAAGCTTGGCTTCTTTCCATAGCTAAAACGGTCAAGAATCGTTTTCTGGCTCTGATACCAATTGAAAGTTCATAATTATCATATGTTCTGATCTTATACAGAATTAACGCAATAAATTAAGACAAGTCATGATTATTGTTTTTATGGATTCCTAACAAGCAACTTTAAATCTATGCAATTATAATGTAATGCCAAATATTAAATCAATAATACAAAATAAAGCGGCAAATAAAATCAACATCATAAATCAACACAATAATTTGGGTGACGAAGTGGAAAACTCATGCGAGTAAAAAACCAACCTGGGTATCTCGGCTACCAGCTCGAAATTCAATATAATAGAGAAATACTTACAACGATGGTAAAAGACCTATGGTGGCAACTCCACCGACTTTAGTACCTCTAGACTGCAAGAACTCTGAAGGATTAGGAAATTGGGTTTTTTGTGTTGATGATAAATCAAAGATGAATATCACAAAATCAAAGAATATAAGGAAAGAAAAGAAGTCTTCAAGGTGAGAAAAGAATAGGTTGAAAAACTATGAAAGGTTTTAGGCTTTGATCAATGTGTTTCCAACCCTTATAAAGGTGGCTCATTGTTTGTTTATATAGGTACGGCAAAAACAATGGTTTCCTAGGGCTAATTTGGCTTTAAAACATGTCCAAAATAACCTACTTATACACGGGCGTTCGAACACACATCAAACACAATTCAAACGTAAATTTTCTGCCTGTAGGAGTTCGAACGCAAATACGAACACAACTCAAACGCAGGTCGCAGACGGGTTTTGAGGTGCAACTTAAAACGCTTGTAACTTTGTATGTGATCGTATTCGAGTTTACTTTCCAATGAAACTAATCTCATATAAATTGGAGCTCTAAATATTTTGGAATATTAAAAAGTATGAACGTCGCTCTGATATCTCAATTTGATATTGTCCAAATACTTGTAAAATTACTCGAGATCTTCAAGACTCATTGCAACTCAATTGAACTTATTTTATTGCGAAAATTACCAATAAAATGAAACTATCATTTCATTTCAAAAAAAAAAAACACTAAGACATAGACCATATTGCTGAAAGTGACACAGAAAGTGAAGAAGATTATCAACTAATAAGGGAGGGAAAAAATGGCCATAAGACCACTAGTAAGATATGGATATGTTGATTTAATAGCACATGTCATATTAGCGGCAGAAGAGCTTTATGATAAGCCAATAAATTAGAAGGAAGTTATACTGAGTAAAAACAAGAAACAGTGGGTGGAAGCAATGGAAGATGAGTTGGAATCCCTAAAGAAAAACCAGATATGGGAACTTGTGAAAAAATCAGAAGACAGGAAAGTTGTAGGTTACAAATGGGTGTACAAACTCAAGGAGGGTACCGCATAGATGGAGCCTTGGAAGATTAAAACTAGATTGATTGTAAAGGGCTTCATACAGAAATAAGACATAAATTTTCATGATGTCTTCTCTCCAGTGGTGAAACACACTTCAATAAGGATTCTAATAGCCTTAGTGGCACACCTTGACCTGGAACTGGAACAAATAGATATTAAGACAACCTTCCTACATGGAGAATTAGAAAAAGTCATTTATATGGAACAACCGGATTGCTATAAAGAGAAGGGTAAGAAAGATAATGTGTGTTTACTCAATAAATCTCTGTATGAGTTAAAATAGTGGTATACGTTATACAAATTAAAAAAAAAATTAAGAACAAATGAATTTATTTATAATGTATGACAAAGTTTTATTAAATTATTGTATGAACGATATGATACAACTTTTTATCCTACAATAACTCCAAAAAAAAAAAAAAAAAATTGGTAAGAGATGATGAGCAAATTTGGGGTCCAAAAGTTGAAGTCTCTTGAACCCACACAAAATTTCAAAAGCTAAAGTAACCCATTTTTGAAATCCAAAGTAAGTAGCAACTATCACATCCAATCACATATTAGATCATATGAAACTTTCCCTTTGGGCATTATGCAATGTAAGGCATGAACAAAAGAAAATCATAGATGACTCTTGCCTTAAGCAAAGGCCTTCATCAGTCTAACTACACCTATAATTTGTTAAGTAGAATTACTAAAACCATTTGGTTCCCTTTTACACATGTGCTGATTTTTGTGATAACAAAAGCAAAAAGTTGGTTTGGTGATTTAACAATCCCCATTGATTGATCAGTTTTATTCTGTTTTCATTTTCAGATGATAATTTCTCTCTCTCTCTCTCCTTCACAATTGCTTTTTCTGCAGTAGCATCAAAACAAACAAAGTCCAGTCTGTATAGCTAAAATTCAAAGACTCCCTGGCCCCTGCTGCAACTTGTGCTGTGGTAGTACTATCTGATAACACTCACCATGAATTCAACCAAAAACAAACATAATTTTGTGGGGAAAAATCTATGGCCTCATTAAATTGAACATAATTTTGTGGGGAAAAATCTAGGGCCTCATTAAATTGAATGTACCAAAAGTGATGCAATTGCATACAGATGACAGTACCTTAAAAAAAAAACTAGCAGAGCAAAAGAGAGAACTTGACAACACCAGAAAGAGGCAATGCATCATTCATGCATGCTCAAAGAAAGCACATTGCATAGAGAATAGAGCTGATATTTTTGTATTTTTGCTTCTTGTTGTTTCTATAATGTTGGCCCATAATTCAAGATACCAAAATACAAGATAAAATTTGCTTACCATAATTCATATAACATACCCAGCTAATAAATTGAGGTGGAAAAAATCAAAACTGGTCTCATAAATCCTCTTGTACCTAAATTGTTATAGATGATAATCTTTTTTCTGCTAATTATGATGAACATATAGTGCACAAATTATGTTATATTGTTAGGTTTTGTCCTAACTAAGCTTAATTAATCGTAGGTATTCCTAATTAGTTATTAAGTTGAATTCTCGATCTTATAATTACGTCACGAGCGATAATATATGATTAAGTCTTTTGACCTCATTTATACAATGCATCTTTATACAAATAAATAAATAGAGCTAACTTTTTTGCATTTATTCAGATCATTTTAACATACAAAAAAAAAAAAAAAAGACCCACTCTTGTCATTTTCTGGTCATTATTCATCTCCCAGGTTATTCATATACCATTATGATATGGTTGGTATATGACCCAAAATCCTAAGATTAATAAAGCAAAAGAACTAAAATGACTTTTCCCCTAACTCTTTTATATTATATTCATCTTTTGATGTGTGACTCTCTTTATAGAGCGCTAGCGACCTCAGTCTGCAAAGTTGTACCATTGAACCCCCCTTGCTGCTGTGTTGCTTCCTCGTCAACCTCCCATGTTGCTTTGGCTATCACTCCATCATGCATAGGCACGTACTCCTAATAAAAAATTAATCAAGATGTTTTTAGTATGAGGGACACAGCTACAGTATCCATATGGAGGCATTGCAATTGAAATAATAATCATTGAACTTGAAACTGGTGGAATTGAATTTGAAAGTTCTTAGATTTGGATATCAACTTCAATGTCCGGTATGGGTACTGGGTTACATCGGCGAAAACCTAGTATTAGACAATAAAATAATGATATACTTACTCACATTTTTCCTGAATTGTATCCCAACTCTCTCACTGTAGCTACAGTGAGCTACAGTAATTCACTGTAGCTATAGTGAGAGAGTTGAGATAAAATTAAGTAAAAATGTGAGTAAATTTATCATTTTTGTAGACAATAACTAAAAAAATGTTTGAATAATAGTAAAATGAGTAAAGCAAAAGCAAACTCAAAACAACCCACCTCAAGTTTTTGAACAAGTTCTTTGGCATTTGGTGCTGAGACAATGATGTTGCGCTCAGAAGGCAGGATAAAGCCATCATCAACGGCTTTGTCAATGAAAGTGAGAAGTAAGTTATAGTAACCATCAACATTCAGCAAACCCACCTGCATCAAATCATTGGAAATGAACCCAAAAGTCAAATTCTTTAACCAAAAGAAGATAATTATTGTTTTACACAATTGGGTTTGTTTGAAACACTTACAGGCTTATCATGGATACCCAGTTGAGCCCATGTGATTACTTCTAATAACTCCTCCAAAGTTCCATATCCACCTGAAGCAAATTAAAGCTTTGATCATAAGGACTAAAATGTTGTGTTCGATGGGAGCAAAAAAAAGGGGAAAATTAACGAAACTGTCATTATGTTTGGGGAAATTAAACGAAACATTTTAATGTTTTAAAATTAAGTTAAAATCTTCTCTTATTTAAAAATTCCGAATTTTAAACTTAAAGATTATGAATCTTGATCGAGATTCTGGCTCTTTGATCAATCGGATCGTCCCAATTCAAAAAAATGGTCGAGATTCGAGATGATTTTCTGTCCCGTATCACAATCAGGACGAGACACGACAATATTGATTCGGAAAGTGATGTCTCGTTTGCTATCTCTATCTCATGTTTTATAATATCAATCAAAATATTTATAGTAAAACCTGATGTATGAGGGTTTCACTTAATTTTAAAACATTAAGGAGAATGAATAAAATATTTTAGTCATACTAAAATGTTGCGTTTCATGAGAGCAAAAAAGGGAAAAATGAACGAAATTCTCATTATGTTTGGTGAAATTAACGAAACACTTTTAATATTTTAAAACTAAACGAGACTCTCCTAATACTTAAAAATCCTGAATTTTAATCTTAAAGATTTTGAATCTCGATATGGATTCAGGATCCCTAATCATCATATCGTCCCGATTTTTTTTAAAAAGGACGAGATTCGAGGTGTTTTTTTTATTCCGTATCACAATCGAGACGGGACATGACGAGATTGATTCGGGAAAAGATGTTATGTTTGTTATCCCCACCTCATATTTTACTATACCAATCAAAATATTTATAATAAAACACGATCGATGTATTAGGTTTTCCATTAATTTTAAAACATTAAGAAGGTTTAGTTTAATTTCACCCCACAAAAGATTTTGCTTTTTCTCGAGCAAAAAGGGGGAGAGATGGGACCTGGAAGTGCAATGAAGCAATCAGAGTAGCGGGCCATTTCGGCTTTCCTTTGATGCATGTCAGCTACTTGCCTTAATTCTCCAACCGTTTCACCAGTTATCTTTGTCAAACATCATCATCATTTTTAGCTCAAAGACTCAATTTTATACTCAAAAATTAAAAAAATTTAAACCAAAGACACCCAAAAAAAAATATTTTTTTTAATACCTCTTTGATCATCAAAGTCGTTGGAATAATCCTAGAATGAATATATTCCCCCCAAAAAAAAAAAAAAAAAACCTTAAGGTTAGTTCGTGAGAAGAAGAAAAAAAATGCCCATAAAAATGAAAAAAGCTTCCTTTTTTTACCCAAGAACATTTCCTCCATCATGATGAACAGCTTTAGAAACTAAACCCATCAAGCCAACGCTACCACCACCATAAACAAGATCCAGCCTCCTTGCAACCTTTACGTATAACAAAAAAAAAAAGGAAGATATTATTAGAGAAAGATGACAAGTAAAATGAAAAAAAAAAGCATAAGCTCTGAGGTTATAATTATATAAGGGGTACCAGTTCATGGGCTAAGTCAATGGCAGCATCACTATAGCAATTTTTCTTGCCAGTGTTGCTGCCACAAAACACACAACCCTCTTGAATTTTGAACTTTTCACAACTTTCCCCTCCATTTCTTCAGCAAAGATTTTTGTATTCCCACTCCACTGAAGAAAGTTTGAGACAAGCAGTTTTTGCTTTTCTTGTTACTCAGATAGAAATCAAAATGGTACATGCCACTATATATAGACTCCAAATATATATATTTTTTTTAATAGATATTCAAGATATTGACTCTTCTCATGTTGAATTCAAAAAGTTTTTAAATTGAAGGGGAATATATTTTAATTTAAAATTTTGAATTAAATAAAAAGTTTAAAAGAATAGTGATATATGTAAAAAAAAGAAAAAAAATTAAAGGGTGACAAAATTTAATTATAAAATACTAGTACTCTCTGGCTTAAAATATTTTAACCTAAAGTATTAATATTTGTAATTGAATTTTGTCACTCTTTTATCTCCATTTTATACAAATATCATTTTCCATTCTAAAATTTATGTCATTTATTTAAGTCTAAATTGATGATAAATCCTTTGGTCTTGATTTAATGATATGTCACTACAAAAATTAGACCCTTTAGCGTCGAAATAATTCGACGCCATAAGTCAAAGTTTTGACGCAAAATAAAATTTGTGTCGAAATAATTAGACGCCGAAATGTCGACGACAATCACTTTTAGCGTCGAAATAAATAAATGCGACGCTAAAAACTATATATTTGCGTCCAATTTTTTTCGACGCTAAATTAAATATTTTGACGCTATAGGTTATATTTAGCGACGACATAATGCGACGCTAAAAGTTAACCTTTTAGCGTCGACATGTTTCGACGCTTAAGTATATTAAAAAAGTAATATCTGTATATTTACAGCGGCGATTTTTTTGTTCATATTAGCGTCGAAATTTTCGACGCCAAAAGTCAATTTTTAGCGTCGAATTAGTCGACGCTAATAGTTAAAAAAAATTTTTTTAAAAAATTATTAATTTGCTTCTTTTTGGTCTAAAATATTTAATTTAATTGAAAAAAATCTGATTAATAACAGAATTACGAAATATTATAATAATTATTTTATTGAAATTTGTTTTAGAAAAAAACAATTATATTAAATCTATTTGTTCAAAATGTTTATACAAAACCAAATATAAAATTAATTGCTACTGTGATGGGGGACGCTCGAGCCCGATGCACCCTGACTGATTGAGGCCTCCAACATCTGACGGAAAACCAGCATTTGCTGTTCCAAGTGCTTCATCTTCTTCTCGTGATCCACCGTGACCTGTTCTAACTTCTCCTTAGCCCGCTTCAGCTCGTCTCGGGTGGTGGCTAGCTCGTCTTTGGTGGTGACTAACTCGTCTCGAAGAGAGACGTTGTCCGAATTAAAAGTATTGCGTGCAGATGACGTCGGGTTCTTACGAGTGCCAAGGCCAACGTTGTAAGCTGTCTGATTCTTGAAAACCAATTGCGATAACTGCTCATCTGGTATGGGGTCGGACCATGTCTCCTGAGTTTGATGTTGGAGTTCATCATTTCGTTCTGTTTCAAAAAATAAGTTAATATTAGAATTTGAGAAAAAAATTAACATATATAATATTAATTATTTTATTTTAAAAACTGAAACTTACATAGCAGCGTTCGGCTTCTTCATTTATCCATTTGTTCCTCTCATTGTAATGCGTCACACGGAAAAAATCTGGAAATGATTGCACCTCACATGTGCTACTCTGTTATAAACAGAAAATAAATTCAATATTATTCCACATTAGTAAAAACAATGAACTGTTAAATTTTACGTTAGGATATATTTACCTCAGAATTTTCGGCACGATGTTTGATAAATGGCTTCGAACCTCCACGGTGGTTAAAACGCAAGTGACTTCGATTTTCCACATTTGTGTGACATTTATCCTGCATTTACCAACACTGTAAGTACCGAAAAGAAAGACAATTATAAATTTCCGTTTATTTCAAAATTTACCTCGTGTTTTTTGTTAGACCAAAGCTCACATAAGAATGTCCAGTCTTGTTCCTCTATAAAATTAGGCTTGTGTTGTGGAGCATCTGAAGGTCCATGTTTGTCGAATATTGGTTTCAGGACTTTTGTCATATAATCTTTATAACTTTTCCCCATTTGGTAGTCAATATATTGTTGGACATTCACTTTGGTCAGATCGAAATTGAACCACCCCTACATGAAAATTTGAGTAAATTGTTATTAAAAATAAAAATGTTAAATAACATACAATATCGAAAACTTACAAGTAACGAAGGGAATAGCTGGTTCATTTTCGTCTCCCACGGTATCTTTCTCCAAGAAACGTAGTTTTGGGGAGCTTCATATCGAGCTGTAGCTCTTATGACTGTATTAAACGCTGAATTATGTTGTCCGACTTGAGTGTGTCCATCATCTGATATCTCTATCCGGATACGGCTGTGAGCCTTAACGTACTTAGCCAACCCCAGGCCACGGGTGCGTCCTCGACCTTTCATTGTACTGGACTCACCTGTGCTAGCAGAGAAATCACCAGGGCCAGTTGCCCTTGCTGATGTAAATGGAGTCGCGTTAGCCCGTTTGCGATTGCCCGGTGCCATCTGCAAAAACCCATCGCATTAGCGTCATCAAATTGCTAAAACCAAGTTTGACTATAAATATTTCGAACTAAATGCCATAAAGAAAGAATAAGAAATTTTTCTAATGGATAATAAGAGCAAGCCCCATGCAGGCAGTACGCATCCATGAATGAACCAATTAAACCCTCGGCAGGGAAAATCCAATTTTAGCTTTCAATTCAATCAATGTTGCAACGATAAATCGCAAATGACGACACATCAACCAGCATCAATCTCTCTGTTCTGGGCAGAACAACAGCAAATTGCTGCTGTTCTGCCCAGAACAGAAAGATTGATGCTGGTTGTCCATCATTTACAACAATCATCATCATTCATCATTCATCAACAATCATCATCATCATCATTCATCAACAATCATCATCATCATCATCATCAATGATTCCACTCTATTAACAATCATCATCATCATGCAAATTCATCATCATCATCATCATCATACATCAACAAGCATCATCATCATGCAAATTCATCATCATCAACAACAATTATATCATCAAATTTCATCATCATCATCGACAACCATCATCATCAAATTCATCATCATCATCAAATTAAAATCAACAAGTGAGACTTACCTGTAAATTCATTGCAGTAGAGTGGTTGGAGCCGAGAATGCAGAAGAAGAGAGTGGGAGGAGATGATTTGTTCGTTTGAGCCGAGGAAGAAGATGACACTGGTTTTAAGGATTTAAACGACATTTAGCGTCGAATTAATTTCATTTTAGCGTCGACTAATTCGACGCCAAAAAGTAGGCGGTTTATTAAAAATTTAGGGTTATTTTTCTGGGAAATTTAATTTTTTTAGTTAGCGTCGATTATTGTTTCGACGCTAAAGGACAGACATTTAGCGTCGACTTTTCTTCGACGCTAAATGTCTACCATTTAGCGTCGAATATATTTTTTCGACGCTAAATGTCTACCATTAAAAATAATAATAACAAATATATTATAGTTATACTATTAATAATTACGATAATATTTCAACCATATCTAAAGAGTAATTAAAATCAACAACCATACATATAATCCAGAAAACTATTAATAATTACGATAATATTTCAACCATATCTAAAGAATTATTAAAATCAACAACCATACATTATAATCCAGAAAAGTATTAATAATTACGATAATATTTCAACCATATCTAAAGAGTAATTAAAATCAACAACCATATATTATAATCCAGAAAATTATTCATCAATCACAAAATACAGTAACTTCATTAATCACTATTATCGTCGGTATTTGAGGATTCGTAACTGGAATCGAAGTCATCTTCAGTGTCAAATTGTTCTTCACTTGCTACTTCAACGCTCACTTCAGAATGATGAATTATCTCAACGTCTGTACTAGCTCGAGTTAATGTGATATTTTCAGGAACAGTGACAGTTGGTCCATAAAATATTTTTTCAGTAACTTCAAAGTTGCCGGAGACTTCTTCTGTTTCATCTGATATGTCAACTCTATCTTTCTCCTACGTGTCCCAGATGGCCCTATGTTGTAACTTTTCTACCACCATCCATCCAGTTCCTAACTTAGGATCAGATATGTATATCATTGAACGTGCTTGGGTACAAAAAATGTATGGATCATTCTTGTACCAAAAACGTTGAACATTAATTGACGTTAGATGATTACTAACTTGAATTCTCCTCTTTCTGGCATTTGTGTCAAACCACTTACAGTCGAATAGCACAATATGTCGTCTGGGTCGGTATATCAACTCAATGACCGATTGCAATACGCCGTAGAAGTCAATTAGATCTGAGCCGTGTTCTCATTGGACTACAATTCCAGAATTTTGAGTCACATGAGTAACATCTCGCTGTTCGGTATGAAATCTAACTCCGTTGACAATGCATCCATTGTACTCATAAGCCTGCTTTTGAGGCCCATAAGCCAAAGAAACCAACGAGGATTGGGAGTCCAATTGACCATTTTTCACTTGGTTGTTAATCTGACAATGAGAGAAATATAAGTGTTAATATAACAAACTGAAATGTTTAATGTTAGGATAAAAATAAATATAAAATATTCTAACTTACAGTTGTCTCAAACCATTTAGGAAATTCTTTTTTGTGTGTTCCATCAACATTGTGGTCACCACCACATTGTACAATTGTTAGATGTTGCCTACAATAAATTATCACGGTTAATGTATGGCAAAAATACAGTAGTTATGCACCAGAAAAACTTACGTTAAATACGGTTGCACTTCATCACAATTACTCAATATAAACCAATGTGCACGTTGAACTTTCTGAAGGGTTAGTAATTTGACACCTACTGCTCCAAATGGTCTGCAATTTTGACGGAACACTGTGATATCTTGGTTATTACTTGCATCTCCATCATAGTTTCGTGGCCGACGATTAAAATGAGTTTCAATATTATGCATGTACATCGAACAAAATGTTATTGCTTCACTTATTATAACAGCTTCAGCTATTGACCCTTCAGGGCGTGCCTTATTTTTCACATATTGTTTGTAATCTCCCAAAGCCCTGCAGATATGACAACAAGTTTGCATTAATACTAAATTCTATGCACATGAAAAAAGTTAAGAATTTTCTTATATAAAACTGTATATATATATATAGTACCTCTCAATGGGATACATCCATCTGTAATGGACAGGACCTCCCTTTCTAGCTTCAGCCGGTAAATGCACAGCCAAATATACCATGACATCAAAAAAAGCGGGTGGCAAAATTCGCTCCAGCTTGCATAGGATTATCACGATTCCTCGCTCAAGGTCGTCAATAACAGATGTGTTTAATGTCCTCTGACATAATAATAAAGAAGCCACATAGATCAAGTACGACATCGCATACATTCTGGGGGAGATAAGGTCGAATGCCAACATGAAGGAGAATCTCGAGAAGCACATGACAATCGTGACTCTTTAATCCCGTTATTGTATTATCTCTGACCCAACGCCCAATATTCGATGCATAATTATCAGGGAATTTAACCATTTTCAGCCAATCACAGAATGATTTTCTCTCCGATTGATTGAGCACATAACTAGCAGGAGACTTAATAAGACCTCGAGAGGTGACTTATAAATGCAATTCACTGCGAATTCTAAAATCTTGTAGGTCCAATCTAGCATTTACAGTGTCTTTTGTCTTACCCGGAATATTGAATAGTGTACCCACTAAACTCTCACAAATGTTTTTTTCTATATGCATTACATCCAAATTATGTCGCAAACTCAGAGTCCCCCAATATTCTAACTCAAAAAAATACTTTTTCCTGTCCAATTCAACTCTTCAGGTAAGCGTTTTCATTTTTATCTCTATTATTAGGATGTTTACCTGGTGTGCTGTCTCTGAGATGTTGATTTGGCAAAGTATGTCTAATCCAGACAATGGACTGGGCATACTCTGAGGTTCATGTTGACCGTTAAATAATTGAATCATCCGCCAAGGATGACTCAACTCAAGAAATCTCTTGTGCCCTGTGTATCCGATTTTATTCCGTAATCGTTGTGAAGGTGTTTGACCCGCACAAACTGGACATGCCATGTATCTCTTAGTGCTCCATCCAGATAATGAACCATAAGCTGGAAAATCATTAATGGTCCATAATAATGCGGCATGCATCTGAAAATACTACTCTAAAGCTGCATCATAGGTATGCACACCCACATTCCATAATGTTTGTAACTCATCGATCAATGGTCTCAAGTAAATATTTATATCTTTACCAGGTGAACGTGGACCAGGGATAAGCAATGACATAAACATGAACAGATCCTTCATACATTTCCATGGAGGTAAGTTATATGTAATGACAATAACGTGCCATATGCTATAAGAGTTGTACATATTCCCAAATGGGTTAAAACCATCAGAGGCAAGACCTAACCTGAAATTACGGGGGTCCTCAGCGAAACGAGGGTACATGTCATCAAATTCCTTCCATTCGGTTCCATCCACAGGATGTCTAAGTATGCCCTTCGCACCGATCCTCTTTTCATGATGCCACATCATATCAGTCGCTGTGTGTCGTGACATGAACAATCTCTGCAGCCTGGGCGTTAAAGGGAAATATCGCAATATCTTTTGAGGCACTTTCTTCCCCATACCACGGACTTTGTACCGACTTTCACCACATATCGGATAATGTTCAAGTGATTCACACTCGGCATGAAATAATACACAATCAAACTTACAAGCATGAATGGATTCATACCCCATTCCCAGATCACGCAACATTTTCTTTGCCTCGTAGTACGACTTAGGCAATTCGCTTCCAACCGGTAACATTTGGGCCAGTAACTCTAACATCATATCGATACTTTTGTTGGTCATTCTGTTGATCACTTTAATGTGTAATAATTTCACAACGAAATTCAAGATCGACATTCCAGCACCTTCAAATGGAATTTTTTTTACCTCATCAAGTAGTTCACTAAATAAATTTTGATCATTTCCACTTAACACTGGCATGTCACCACTAACACTATGACCAAGTTGTGGACCTTTTAAATCATGCAAAATATCGGTGATCTCATCGTTTGCAGGTTGATTGTAACTACTGCTCCCTTTGCCGGAATCAATAAACCGTGACTAAGAATGATACTGCTCACCGTGATAAATCCATGTACGGTAAGTTGGTGATATTCCTGGCATGTATAAATGATTATGAACTTCATCTAACCGCTTCCTTTTCCTATTCAAACAATTTGCACATGGACAACGAACACGACCTTCTGCATCAATGTGTTGCTTTGCGACTTCCATAAACTCATACACTCCATTACGATATTCAACACTCAATCTATCCAGAGAGCTCATCCAATTTCTATCAATTTCAGCAGAATACCTAAATATAATAATATAATTATTAGATATCATATTACAGTAATCAACATTACTAATTCATTAATACTTTATTTAAGCATATATATATATATATATATATATATATATATATATATATATATATATATATATATATTTGGTTGATAAATTAAATAATTTACCGAAAAATTCTATTTTGTTAATTAATATATTTACTCTACATATATGAATCATAAATCACTAACAAACAGCATATAAACAACATATATAATCATAAAAATTGAAAATAATAAAGAAATATGAAAGAAGATTTACCTTATCGGAAATTGATTACAATTTTATTGAAAATTTTTAGGAGAGTTGTGAGGTTGTAGAGGAGAAATTCTCAGATTTCAGAGGATGAAAATGAAGAGAATGAGAGAAAAAACAGAGGGGGAGAATGGTTGGTGACATTCTGCATTTTAATCTATCTTTAGCGTCGAAGCTGATTATTCGACGCTAATTGTTGTATTTTTTAGCGTCGAAACAACAATTTCGACGCTAAATGTTTGACATTTAGCGTCGACATAAATTTAGACGCTAAAGATTCAAGGATTGTCGGTGGAAACTTCATAAACCTTTAGCGACGCTATATAGTCGACACTAAATATCTAGTTTTTGGCGTCGACACAGATTTTTGACGCTAAAAGTTTAATATTTGGCGCCAAAAATTATTGGAATAGTGAAATTATTTAGCGTCGAATATTATTCGACGCTAGTCATAATTTTAGCGTCGAAAACTGTTTTCGACGCCAAAAGTTGAATGTTTGGTGTCGAAATTTTTTTCCGTCGCTAAAAATATGACAATTAGCGTCGAAAATGATATTCGACGCTAAAAGTGATTTTTGGCGTCGAATATTATGTCGACGCTAAATTTTTGGACGCTAAAAGCCATAATTCTTGTAGTGTGTCATTATCTATTATTGAATTGACTTATAAATCTATAATTAGGCTGATCCTAAATGGATGGACATGAAGTATATCAAAAACGCAAAAGAGAGAGAATGGGAAGTCCTACTTTTTTTTTTTTTTTTGCCTACTGAAATGCAAGAATCATGAAAATTTCATATTAT
>SKCR01009488.1:0-23593 GCA_019454045.1 Zanthoxylum bungeanum
GAGTCACACTCCTGAATCGTAATTGCAACTCCGTAGATTTTAGCCGTCTACTTTCCTTCAGTACCTGTAACGAATTGTAAATGTGAATTGGACAAGCAGAATCCAAAATCCAACTAGACGACATAGCTTCACAAGCTAATGAGATATCAATAATGGGAGAAATAAAAGTACCTGAAGTAGATGCTCTGTCCCTTTCTGATCTGGGCAGGTAATCAGGACAGTTCTATCTTCCAATGGCCGATCGGCTGCAGTGGTGGCATTTATCTTCGGCAGCTCTCTTGGGTTTAGCTATCTTACCCTGTGGGGAAGATTTGTACCATTCTTTTTTTTCCCTTTCTTCTTCTTCCATTCTGTTTAGATTGAGAGGAACATGAAGAGCACAGTGGGTTTAGAAGGGTGAGTCGGTACTCCCTTCCTCAAAATCTTCCTCCGCAGTTACAGCATCTTATGCAGCTCCTGGTAAGAACATCTAATCCCATTCATATTGAAATACATCACACATTGGCGATATGATGTTGAGAGAGATCAAGTATGACACTTCAATCCTAAAGTGTCATTCAGAGGGAAATTATAGCGCCTCAACTGTTCGATCAAATCAATCAGATTGTAGCACGTGAGGGCTCACAGCCTGTCCCTCTTCCAATTTTGCATGGAACAGTTCCATTGCATTTTATGAACCGAGACCCTTTCTTGGTTCATAAGGACTCTCGCAACCACGTCATCATAGTATATACGTCAGGCAATCCAAAATATTGCCTCTTAAGCTCTGGTGCCAAGGAACTGAGAATATATGATTAGACTATTCTATCATAATCTCTCCACTTTTGGAGAGTCTCATGTTCCTCTGGTGTAACATCAGGTGATATGGCAAGTGGCAACAGACCTTCCAACACATATTCTATTTGCTCAGACCCAAGAACAATTCTCAGATCCAAGTCCCAATCTGCAAAGTTTTCGGCGCCTTTAAGTTTGTTCGTATAAATTATACGAGTAAAAAGATTAGAAGCAGATGCCGCCATCGTAAATCTATCATATAGATAGCGAAAAACGGTTAGCAGACTAAACAGTTTCATATAATATAAATCAAACAAAGCATAAATAGATCATGGATTTTTAATTTAAAAATGCCCCTCCCACTATTACATGCAATACTGTAATCCAAAAACGGAATGCAAACAATTAATCAAATTAAATATAATAGTGAAAGGTGGATCCCATGAATATATTTCAGCTCACAACTTTGACACTAGATCGCCTACGTATATTCTTTAGGTAGACAACTCTTTGTCAATCACTCAATAGTGACTCCTAGGTTCCGGTCCTGGTCGTTTCTCGTTGTGACAACTTTGGCACGTTCACAAGGAGGTGTACCAAGGTTAAACTTGTCAATGATAAATTCAAGATACTTGCGTAGTCTTGACAACTTTGGCACGTTCAAGATTTCTGATTTCGCTTGAATTTATGAGTATCACATATACATCCGATATGGATAAATTTCTATCAACTACACCCTCACTACTTTGGCACGATCTCGGATGCAGCCATAGAACAGATATCCAAAAAACCGTATTGACAAGACGGACCAAGAAATATGCATCTAATATATATTACTTTTAAAACCTTATTTAATTAGGGATTTTTCCGCAAAGACGATACATATTTAATTTAATCAAATTAAATAAAATACTTTGAATTTAAAGGCATATTCATCTCATGTGTTCAGGTTCAGACCTGCTCTGATACTATTTTTGTTGGGGTTTTTGGGTGGTAATTCGGATAAACGCAGCGGAACGCAGAAAATTAAAATTTTCCTATTTCAATAATTTTTCTTGGGTAATTAAATCAATACTCAAAAAATGAAATTTTTACACAAAAATCAGATTTTTCCGTAATTACCATTTTGCCCCAAAACTTTGTATTTTTATCATTTTAGTCAAAATTGTCAAATACAATTCTAATTGATTCCAAATCAATCCCAAAATGATTTATACATGTCTAATACATGAAAATACAATTTGCAACTCATAGAAATCGAATTTCTAGAATTTTTCGAATGGTCCTGTGGGACACAGGATCTGGGGCGACGCATGCTGTCCCGGGCTTGCGGCCCGGTTGGGAGTACGGAGTAGCCACGGGGAACTAAACCGAAGAATAATGGAGTCGCCACCCGGTGTGAACCGGGAAAATGAGATTTAAGGCCGCACTCACCCCTCGCAAGGGAAGACCTCAAACCGTTGGGTTCAGAATGGTCCCTTACTTATGTCACTTGTAATGAAAGGATTTGCGTAATAATTTAATCAGGCCTAAGTAACACTTATTTCCAAGAGTATCATGCTTCTAAATCCACATGCATGAAATTAATCATCACAACATACAACATCACATGGTAATCTCATGAACATATTCTCAATCTTATGATATGGAAAACTAAGATCAACCTAATCATGCTTGGGTACTATCTCATGAATACATCGAATGGATAAATGCAGGAATACAAATAATATGATTTTGACTACATAATGCAAGAGAGATCACCCAAGAGGAAATTATGCATGAAATATGATGAGACAGACTCAGTTCAGTGTGTGCGTGTTCGTGTAGCATTCGTAAACGCGTTCGAACGGTAAACAGAAGGTTCACGTTCGTGTAGCGTTTGATAACGCGTTCGAACGGATCCAGACCTGATGAAACAAAATGCATGCGCGTTCGAGTAGCGTTTGTAAAATGTGTTCGAACGGGAAACAGAAGGTTCGCGTTCGTATAGCGTTCGATAACGCGTTCGAATGGGAACAGACCTGATGCACAAAATGTGACGCAATACATACATAAAAAAAGCAAATAGCGAAATACGAAGCGCGGTGAAGCATCGTGGCGAAGGATTTTAACCTCTTCAATTAGAGGACCTTTCATCGCACTTACTAAGCCCATGCGCTTATCTCAATGCATATAAAAAATAAAGACAATAACCTTAGACTTCATGTACCCGATTGAACACATCTTACATTCAACCGAATATACGTTAATCGGCGTGGCAAAGCATCATGGTAAAGGATTTTAACCTCTTCAACCTAATATACTAAGCCCATGCGCTCGATCACATCATGCATACAAGAATAAAGACAATCATATCAAACTTAATATATCCGATTGAACATATCTTATATCCAACCGAACACACATCAACCGGCGCGGCAAAGCATTGTGGTAAATGATTTTAACCCCTCCAAATATGGGACCTTTAATCCGACTTACTAAGCCCATGCGCTCGATTCTATCATACATACAAAAGTAACATGCAGAATTCAAATAACGAAAAATAAATAAATCAAAGCAACATAAAACAAAAGAATGTGCCGTTTACTCAAGTGGTATGTGGAGTTGTATCCCGAGTACAGATCATACTACCGTCCATTCGGAATCGGCTATGAAATTTATGTCCGGGTTTCCATCCTATATACCACAAGAGGCGACATATTTTCCATTTCATTCAAGCCACAACATGCATCCACAAACGACTCTCATGCAATAGAATTCAATAAACAATCAAAAGACGAATATAAACTAATGAGAAAAGTGCCCTCAGGTCTAACCTTTTAATCACCTATCGGATGTACGGTACACGATCATCGGAAGGGTGGATGCTCCGCAACTCTTCCGGTTCACTGGTTCACTGCTCTCGTTCGTTCTCTTACTGTTTGAGTCGTCGTTCTCCTTCTTTTGTAGCTGCTTTTGACTCCGATTCGCTACCGTTTTGCTACTGTCTGCTGCTATATTTTAGTTACTGTTCTTGGATGTTTTGGCTACTGTTTTTTGTGTGATTTCGGTGGTGTTATGGTGTGGTTCGGGGGCTGTTTTGATGAGTTAAACGGGCTGTTCGGGATGTGTTTTGGTCAAGGCAATGAGGGTTCTTTGGTTTGTGATCTTCGGTTATTGAGAGTGAGAGAGAGTTGTGTCAATAAGCTTGGGTGTTTCTTGTGTGTGTTGTGATATTCGTGTGAGTTGTGTGTATGAGCTAGGATAGGCTTTTTTTGTATGAATCAGCTAGGGGAGTGCATGTCTTGGTTAGAGGTTGTTTATATAGAGAATGGCTAGGGCTACTCCTTGTCTCACAAGGAAGGGATTTTGGCATTAAAAGGAGGATTTGATTTAGTGTTGGCAAGGAAAGTCAAATATTGAGGGGGGACAAATTTGGTTTAGATTAGGAAGTCAATATCTTTAGTTTGTTATAATTTATTTTAATTAGGCATGACATCTTTTATTTAGTATGTGATTTTGTTTAGTTAGGAAGGAATCTTGTGTAATTGGTGGGTGAATATCTTAATTAAGGAATTAAAATATTTGATTGATTTTAATGTTTATTTAATTTGGTATGTGATTTTTAGATTTGTTTTGATTTCACCATGTGTTAAATATGTGTTTTTAGTGGGCTTGGGCGTTTGGGCCAAGGCTTGGGCGAATTAGGCTTAATGTGAGGCTAGTAGCAAAACCAGAATTACCGACACCGTTTGAATGCCTCCTCGAACGCGGCATGAACGCCCGCAATCTGTTTGGCGTTCGAACGTATACACGAACGCAGCACGAACGAAACAATGAACCTTGTTATTCTGAATTTCCCCTTCCGATGTCCGTTTTCCGTGACCTCCGTGACTTAAAAGGTAGTGTCTCCAAATGAGACTCATCATAGGGACTTATGTGCAAAAATGTAGTGCCTACAGTCGCCCCCACTTTGATGGTACTTGTGTAATGTGTAACAGTGACAATCCTATAAGTTATGCAATGCATTTTCACTTACCTGGCTTGCCAGCTGCCACTTGACTTACCATGTGTTGAGTTGAGTTGATTTGGTGGTGAGGTGCTGCGACCCCTGGTTCATTCCCGAACCGTGCTCCATTTTTAGAGCGCCATTTTCAGCATCTTTTGTGGTGCGTGCTTCATTTAATCCGTCATGTATTTTATAAATTCCAAAATTATATCTTTTTATATAAATATAATAAAAATAATTAGTAACATTTAATAAATTATTATAATTGGTAATAAAAATTAATAATAATTATAAATTAATTATTATAAATTGATATGTATTTAATTAAGGCTATTTTCATAACTTTTAGTAAGTCATTCTGATTATTCAACAAAATAAACACATTAATACAACACCTAGTCTATTCTGAATTCAGTCCATTTCAATTCCATAAATGCATAATAAGTCTCTAACTAAGGGGAGGGAATGTGAATGGGAAGAGTGGTGTCATTATAGTTTCATTTACCTTTTATAGTTAGACAAAATCCATTAAAGTATATTTTCTATAAATTACAATGCCTTATCATAAATTGCATGTTCTTTTCTGAACGACTTGGATTCAATGTTGTTGAATTTTATAATTTCTAATTAGTAGTTATTGAAATATGAATTTATATTATAACTATTGTTGACGGTTGATTTCGGTCTCAAGGGCAATAAGGTTTTTACTCCCGAGACAATCCTCCTCCAACTGTGAATTTGTTTTGTTTATAGGAAACCAAAAGCAAATTTGGCATAAGATAAATAAATACACCAATCAACAAAGAGATTTAACGCGGTTCGGCGGATCAGATCCCACCTACATCCACGGGTACAGAACGGACGATGTTTTATTTCCGAAATATGTTTCTCTGATATGTTTTTTGTTTACAAGCCTAATTCTCTTTTGTTCTCTTCTCAACTCTCAACACTCTACTTACAAGCACGCTTTCCCCTCCTATTTATAATAGCAAAGAAACAGTTTTCCTTTTCCTATAAGAATTCTTAGTCGAAAATACATTCACTTCCTTTATCCTATTAGGATACTGACTTATCAATTTTTCCCAATGAAGTAGGATAACTTATCTTCTTACCCGTAAAAATAGATGTTTTATCTTCTGGAGCATATCCCGCCATATTTCTCGGTCTACATGAGGTCGGTCACAATGGTCTTTTGAACTAAAAATGTTGCTATCGATCTGATAATGCCCAACCATCCGGTCTGGAGTGGTCGGTTACCGATCATAAAGTGTTTGGCCCCTTACTGTTGGCTTTTAGTGGTCGGGTCGTCATTAATGATCTTGACCCATAAGGGAATTACTTTTTTCCCATACCGTACTGCTTAAATATCATAGGGCCTGAAAATACCGCCAACATCTGTCCCCTAGTTCTCGGTTCCAACGAGCATACAAGTTGGTGTCGGGAACTATATAAGAAGAAAAATACTTCTGATGGAGTGACGACTGACCTTTGTGGGGAGAGGTTTTATTGGCCTGTCACCACCACGTCCTCGGTACAACCAAGATGCTTGGTCTGACTTCTTTTCCCGCCAAAACAAAATCTTTTCACCGCCCCTTTAGAGACTCTCTTGAGACGCGCAACCGTCACATCCTTTTAAATGCCCATAAAATCATCTCTAGGGTTTACTCCGAGCTAGAAGAAACACTTGGCTCTGGGGGAATGTTACGTCCCCACTCCGAAAAGATAGACTCGGTGGGACGTAACCCGACCCCGAACTGAGAGAAACACTTGGCTCTGGGGGAATGTTACGTCCCCAGTCCGAAAAATAGACTCGGTGGGACGTAACCTGACCCCGAGCTAGGAGAAACACTTGGTGGCTCTGGGGGAAAGTTACGTCCTCGGTCCGTAAAGACAGACTCGGTGGGACGTAACCCGATCCGGAACTGAGAGAAACACTTGGCACTGGGGGAAAATATTACGTCCCCAGTCCAAAAGATAGACTCGTGGGACGTAACTCGACCCCGAGCTGATTGAAACAAAAATTGCCTCGACGGAATGAATCCAGCCCCGAACCGAATAACCAAGTGGCCTCGGTGGAACGAATCCAGCCCCGAGCCGATTATTCAAGTATTGGAATCGGCGAAACGAATCCAGCCCCGAGCCGATTACTCAAGTATTGGCCTCGGCGGAACGAATCCAGCCCCGAGCCGATTACTCAAGTATTGTCCTCGGCGGAACGAATCCAGCCCCGAGCCGATTTATCCTTGGGACTTATTCGGAATGGAAGTGAATCAACCTTTGAAGCCCTATCGAATTTGGCATGGGCGTCCCCTTGCCAGACCCACGAAAGACAAAAACAAAACTTTGGAAAATAAAATCAAAAAATGGGGAGTGACTCGAACCGAAACATTTTGCAAGTGTAAACAACAACACAGATACCTCAAAACAGCGTTCTGTCCGAGGTCTCCAAAACACAATTTTGAATCTTTCAATTCAGAGTCCCGGCGAACCAGGATTCAGGTCAAAGAGCGTTTAGAATGGTAAGGGCACATTCTTCTATACGTCAGGTCATTATGGAGCCTGCGTTTTGTTCGAGGGCTCCTCCTTACAACGCTGGAGCAGGCATACGCCACGAGGGTACAATCCCTCCTCGTGCTATGCTTCTCACGGATCCGAATGACAAAATAGGTAGAGATCAAAGAGTGTCCGAAAAATTAAGGGCATGATCCTCCTTATGTTCGGTAACACTGGAGCAAGCAAATGCCACGAGGGCATAATCCCTCCTCGTGATAAGCTTCTTACGGATCCGAATGACCAAATAGGTAGGGATCAAAGAGTGTCTGAAACATTAAGGGCATGCTCCTCCTTATGTTCGGTAACACTGGAGCAAGCAAACGCAACGAGGGCATAATCCCTCCTCGTGCTATGCTTCTCACGGATCCGAATGACCAAATAGGTAGGGATCAAAGAGTGTCTGAAACGTTAAGGGTACGCTCCTCCTTATGTTCGGTAACACTGGAGCAAGCAAACGCCACGAGGGCATAATCCCTCCTCGTTTTCCAACAAAACAAACTTCCGGGCTATTCCAAAGCGGTGGCATAATCTGGTGTATCTTGGTTCCTCAAGTGGATCCACAGCTTTCCGATCTTTAAGGCTCCCTTCAAACTCTCCAAGGCCTCGAGCGACTCATATCCCCCGACCTCGAGCACCATGCTATGGTACCGCTCAATGAAAGCCTTCAGGGGTTCATCGTCCCCCTGTTTCATGAGCCTCAATTCCCCAATTGTCTTCTTTGGGACGCAGGCCCATTTGAAGTGCCGAACAAATGACTTCCTGAGTTGCGCGAAGCTTCCGATGCTCCATGGGGCTAGACTTCTGAACCACAGAATGGCAGATCCCCCCAAGGTTAGGGGGAATACTTTGCAAACGGCATCCCCTACTACTCATTGGACCTCCATCAATAGGACAAAACTCTCAATATGGGATTTTGGATCAGTGTGGCCTTTGTAGGGCGTCATGGACGACATGTTGAATCATCTTGGGAACTTTACCGACCTTACTTCTTCAGTGAGGGGGGATTCAGCCTCGTCATCCCGAGCGTCTCTCGTATCAGTTTTGGGGTTCACTCCCACTTGGCCATTTCTTTTCTTAACCAAGATTTTATATTGCCATCTGTGTTACCGTGCCGCCTCCTGCGGCCTTCTTTGCTTCTGTCACCCCAGGTGCGGCGTTCCTCATGACTTGAGATTTCCCATCCAGTTTCACCATACTTCATGTCTCCCCTTCTAGTGTCGCGGGGGCTATTATAGGATGAATTTGTCGACTATCTCCCCTCTTCTTTTTCCCATGTATCCTCCGTTTGTAAATATTTTTCTACCACTTCGGACCTCATCTCGTAGGACCCTTCCTCCTAGGTTCATCGTCTTCGCTCTCATCTGCAACCTTTTTTCCTTCCTCTATTTCGCCTCTCCTCCGACTGGTTCCGGCTTCTAGTCTCTCATTATTCGTCTCTTCCATCCTCTCCAGCCTGTCCATCATGGATTTCAAAAGGTTTTGATTTTCCTCCCTATCTTTCCTCATATTTTCCTCCATCTTCTCCATCCATTCCGATGTTGAACTCCCTGACGACCGGTGATTTCCATCTTATGCCATCGTCTTACCACGCGAGCTGTTTTTCGTTGATTCCCCACAGACGGCGCCAACTGTTGACGGTTGATTTCGGTCTCAGGGGCAATAAAGGTTTTTTACTCCCGAGACAATCCTCCTCCAACTGTGAATTTGTTTTGTTTATGGGAAACCAAAAGAAAATTTGGCAAAAGATAGATAAATACACCAATCAACAAAGAGATTTAACGTGGTTCGGCGGATCAGATCCAACCTACATCCACGGGCACATAACTGACGATGTTTTATTACCGAAATATGTTTCTCTGATCTGTTTTGTGTTTACAAGCCTAATTCTCTATTGTTATCTTCTCAACTCTCAACGCTCTACTTACAAGCACGTTTTCCCCTCCTATTTATAATAGCAAAGAAATAGTTTTCATTTTCCTATAAGAATTCTTAGTCGAAACTACCTTCACTTCCTTTATCCTATTAGGAAACTGACTTATCAATTTTCCCCATGAAAGTAGGATAACTTACCTTTTTACCCGTAAAAATAGGATGTCTTATCTTCTGGAGCATATCCCGCCATATTTTTCGGTCTTCATGAGGTCGGTCACAATGGTCTTTTGAACTGAGAATGCTGCTATCGATCTGATAATGCCGGACCATCCTATCTGGAGTGGTCGGTTACCGATCATAAAGTGCTCGGCCCCTTACTGTTGGCTTTTAGTGGTCGGGTAGGCATTAATGATCTTGACCAAGAAGGGAATTACCTTTTTACCTGCCGTACTGCTTAAATATCATAGGGCCTGAAAATACCGCCAACATCTTGGATCCTCAAGTGGGTCCACAGCTTTGCGATCTTTAAGGCTCCCTTCAAACTCTCCAAGGCCTCGAGCGACTCATATCCCCCGACCACGAGCACCATGCTATGGTACCGCTCAATGAAAGCCTTCAGGGGTTCATCGTCCCCCTATTTCATGAGCCTCAATTCCCCAATTGTCTTCTTTGGGACGCAGACCCCTTTGAAGTGCCGAACAAATGACTTCCTGAGTTGCGCGAAGCTTCCGATGCTCCATGGGGATAGACTTCTGAACCACAGAATGGCGGATCCCCCCAAGGTTAAGGGGAATACTTTGCAAACGGCATCCCCTACTACTCATTGGACCTCCATCAATAGGACAAAACTCTCAATATGGGATTTTGGATCAGTGTGGCCTTTGTAGGGCGTCATGGATGGCATGTTGAATCGTCTTGGGAACTTTACCGACCTTATTTCTTCTGTGAATGGAGATTCAACCTCGCCGTCCCGAGCATCTCCCGTGTCCGTTTTGAGGTTCGCTCCCCACTTGGCCATTTCTTTTCTTAACCAAGATTTTATACTGCCATCTGTGTTACCGTGCCGCCTCCTGCGGCCTTCTTTGCGTCTGTCACCTGAGGTGCGGCGTTCCTCATGGCTTGAGATTTCCCGTCCAGTTTCACCATCATTCATATCTCCCATTCTGGTGTCGCGGGGGCCATCATAGGAAGAATATGGCGACTGTCTCCCCTCTTCTTCTTCCCACGTATCATCCGTTTGTAAATCTTTTTCTACCACTACGGACCTCATCCCGTAGGGATCCTTCCTCCTCGGTTCATCGTCATCACTCACATCTGCGACCCTTTTTCCTTCCGCTATTTCGCCTCTCCTCCGACTGGCTCCTGCTTCAAGCCTCTCATTATTCGTCGTCTCTTCCATCCTCTCCAATCTGTTCATCATGGATTTCAACAGGATTTGATTTTCCTCCCTATCTTTCCTCATATTTTCCTCTATTTTCTCCATCCATTCTGCTGTTGAACTCCCTGACGACCGGTGATTTCCACCTTCTGCCATTGTCTTACTACGCGAGCTACTTTTTGTTGATTCCCCACAGACGACGCCAACTGTTGACGGTTGATTTCGGTCTCAGGGGCAATAAGGGTTTTTTTACTCCTGAGACAATCCTCCTCCAACTGTGAATTTGTTTTGTTTATGGGAAACCAAAAGAAAATTTGGCAAAAGATAGATAAATACACCAATCAACAAAGAGATTTAACGTGGTTCGGTGGATCAGATCCAACCTACATCCACTGGCACAGAACAGACGATGTTTTATTACCGAAATATGTTTCTCTGATCTGTTTTGTGTTTACAAGCCTAATTCTCTCTTGTTCTCTTCTCAACTCTCAACGCTCTCAATAATCTACCTACAAGCACGCTTTCCCCTCATATTTATAATAGCAAAGAAACAGTTTTCCTTTTCCCTTAAGAATTCTTAGTCGAAACTACCTTCACTTCCTTTATCCTATTATGACACTGACTTATCAACTTTTTCCCCATGACAGTAGGATAACTTATCTTCTTATCCGTAAGAATATGAAGCATATCTCGCCATATTCTCGGTCTTCATGAGGTCGGTCACAATGGTATTTTGAACTGAGAATGCTGCTATCGATCTGATAACGCCCGACCATCCGGTCTGGAGTGGTCGGTTACCTATCATAAAGTGCTCGACCCCTTACTGTTGGCTTTTAGTGGTCGGGTCGGCATAAATAATCTTGACCAAGAAGGGAATTACCTTTTTACCCATGCCGTACTGCTTAAATATCATAGGGCCTGAAAATACCACCAATAGTTATTAAATAAGAATTTATATATAATTAAATTTTAACTGCATGTATGGTAGAAGATTATAAAAAATTTAATTTGTAAGGTATATATGATAGAAGATTATATAAAATTTAGTTTGTAAAATAAATTTTCTATCTAACATAACTAAAAACATGCAGCTAGTGAAAATTATTTATTAGAAATTCGATATTAGATGATAATTAAGTTATAGACGTATAAAACATAGACTATTTGAAATCTTTTTGAGTAATTAGCTCGAATGGAATATTTAGTCGCTCTAAATCATTGAAAAATAAAACTTTTAGCAGCCATTAAGACCAAAATAATTAATTAAAATTATGAACCTTCGAAAGGTCGCAAATTAACAACTAAAATAAATTATCGTATTTGTTATATAACTCAACTAGGAAACACTTAGTGATAATCTTTTGGCACCATAACATCAAAATCACTAACTGTCCATTCTGCCACCTGATTTTCACTAACATAAATTTCAGTTCCTAAGTTGATTGATGACCAGTTTCTCTCCACAGGTTTAGAACCAGGATCCTGATAGAAGTAAAGTGACTGAGACAATCTTCCCACATCAAGCTCCCAAGTTCTCGGATCACCAATCCAACCCTCACCCTTTTTCGTCGGATACCCGTAATCGCTCCAAACAGGATGTGGCACAATCTGCAGGATTTCCTGAGGCTGAGGATTGCTGTATTCATCACAATGGTTGAATGGCTCTTCAGGAGTTTCAGCATTTCCTGGTGTGCAGTAAACATGGTAAGCATCATATGGGAAGTTTTTGGTGTCGTTTCGATGGATTCGGGTGCCATTGGAAAACGTGTGGTACGGAGGACAAAGGCGGAGATCGTCAGGTTTGCACCAGGATTTTATTTCAGGATTTATGATCATTTCGCTGTACCGTGTAACGTCTGTTGTCACATCTCCATCACAGGGCTTGCCATTGTTTTTCCAGCAGCTTCCAATGTCCATGAGATAGAATTGGCTATTTGGTCCCCCTCCTTGCTTTATGTCCAATGTAAATCTCACCTTGAAATTTGGTGACTTGGGAATCTACAAATTTTTTTTTTGAAAAAACAACAAACAGTCAATTATCATAACTTAACCCTAAATAAAGAATAATGATATATAGGCTAGCTAAAGGGTGAATAAATCGTATAAAAAATGTCTTACTATTTTCATCATCCCTCTGGTCTGATAATGGTATCCTCCAGAGAATCCTGAAGTGGCATCAGATCGTAAATACAACATCAACCAAGGATAATTCTTTGATGTCTTCAAAATACTATGAAAAACCCAGCTTCCATTTCCAAGTTTCTTGTTCCAAGTGACACTATAATAAGAAGTGCCATTAGTAGGCACTACCCTTTGAGTAACATTATTATTAGCATTCAAATCCCATGTCCCATAAAAACTTCCCTTCAGGATTTTTTTTCCATGGACAGTGGTGGAGTTATGGTACATCAACGGCATGTTCATGCAGCCGTCGCCGAAGCACGGGAACCGAGATTCGGGCGGAAACGGGCCTGTTTTGTGGCCATTGGAGGGGCATCTTGATGCATATGTGTCAGTGTTGCCACTCTTTAGCATTATCATCCAAAATTGCCATGGATTTGGCTCGTCTTTTACTTGGCATTTTTTTCCCAAATATATTTCTTTCTTGGCAGCATATTTATCGACACTATGAGTCTTGATTCCTCCATAGGAACCGTTTAATATGCCAAGCCTGTTGTCTTTCTTATCCACCAAGTGATTCAATGTGACTACAACATTAATAACAAAAGAACAACGTTAGCCGCAATTCAATTTACTATATAAGAAAAATACTGTTTTTGAAGCTAGCATAATATAAATTATACAATAATTTTTGAAGTGGGCAACGTATTATTTTTTCTTTTCAAATTTTTTTTTTAAGAAAACTACAAAATCTTTTAACTATATTTAATTGGGTTTTAATAGATGTATCATTATGTGCACAATTTTGATTTAATTATAAGTACACCATTAAGCAATAAATATGTGTATATATTCAACAAAAATTAATTGCAGATTAACACAATTAAAATTCATGTGAAATTGGAATTAGTTTATAATATTAACTTACGTTCACTTGCTTTTACTCATCATATGTAGCAAAAAAAAAATCACTTATTTTTTGTAAACACTTTCAACTTCTATAAGTTGACATCAATTTATAGAGAAGATAACAAGAATAACAATTAAGAAAAGTGAGACCTGGAGCAGTAGAATGATCAATGTCAAAGCAATCTGCCATTCTAGGGCTTCCCATATTGAGGGCTTCTTCACCAACCTCATTGCATTGATTCCATGACTCTATTGCAACCCTAAGTCCATCTCTTCTCATGCCAGGATCCCCAACAGCTGATACATAATCACAGCCATCACTAGCCTTCACATCATGAAACCCTAACAGAGAAAAATATGCAAGCAATATTAAGCTACAATATCTCCAAAACTCCATGGCCATACAGCTAATATTGTTGACGAGCTCTTTATGTTATTATTAATATTATAAAGAAGTGTCTGTTTGATTATATATTTATAGTAGAAATAAAATCGTTTTTTGACTACACTGGTCTACTTTTTGGACTAAAATTTGTTTCAGACTGAAATTCTTTTTAAATACGAAGTTTATATTCAGGTAATTATTGAAGCATGAATAATCTTTTAGTCCAAATGAAATTGTTCTGTTTAAGGGATATTAGGTTTTATCATTTATTTTAAAAATAAGAAAGCAATATTAAATACATATTTTCTCAGTTTCGTGTAGCATATAAAGTATTTAATCTACAAAGTTGAAAAGAAAAATATAACTAAATAGATATAGTGTTACTTGGAAGAAAATATTAGTTGAAATTGAAATATAAAAAATTGGTCACCACCACTATTACTCGTTATATGATCTTCTTATCCAGTTCAATTGAATATTTTTTCTGACATGTACAAAGTATATTAAAATTCAAAAGAGATTATATGATTATTTGTTAACGCTCTTGTTTATAATCAAGAGTTCCTTCGTTAATGTGTTAACTATTTTTTCTCACAGTAGGAGCGAAGCGGGGTTTATCATTATGTCTATGACATCGGCGATCATGACATTATTGGGCTCGCAGTCCGTAGGGAGTATGGATAGCCCACGATGTTGGGGCAGTTGTGGAACCCCTAGGGTCGGATCGGTGTCCCGTGCAGCGGAAATGAGTCTAACCCGTGGATATCAAGCATGGGTGTAATTTTAAAATATTTAATGAAATAGTATATTCCATTACTAGTGTATAGGAAAAAACCGGGGCTGAATCGGAGTCCGGAAGATAAAGAACGAGCGAAAAAAAAATTCATCGCGCGAACTGCCCTGACGCGCGTGCTACAGTGCGCGCACTGCGAACTTCTCATGTCGACATGTCCACAATTCTTTACAACTGATGTGATCCACCCTAGGTGATCGGCTTTGGCCAAAGTCTTAAGAATCGTGACTTACTCACATGGATACCTAAACCCCTTATGGTACACACGAGCCGACAGATCCTATCTTGACTCGCTTGATTACTGAGTCCATCGGTCCACACCCAATGAAAATTTAGAGGCCAGACCATGAAAGATTTCTGACATATATGACATCAAAGTGTGGAGGATCTCACACAAAATCAATGTTATCCTATAGTCAAAAGATTACATATGCTACTCGGCTCGAGGAGATTCCTATTGACGGTGGTGTGTGCTTCCAACTATTAGGAATCACCTGTGAGTCATTCAGTATTCTGTCCAACCAATACCCACACGTCTATACGAGTTCCCAAAACTCATGGTAAATCGGGTTAAACCATCGGAACTCCAATTCCAACATACGACATATGCTAGTCTTCGAAGTTATATGAATTCGACCGTATTCCAAAATCAACGACTAGGAATATATATATACACACTTTAAGAATAGTTTATATTAGTAATATATATCTCAATGTCGGACCACCTAGTTCCAGTATTACTACATGATTATTCTAAGGTCGATGTCATTCTTGGCTTTCTTATACATCAATATAATATGCACAATGACAATACCATTAATAAGGTTTGAAATGAAAATATAATCATTTTATTAATAAATAATAAAAATAATGTACTATGCATTATCCGGATTGGCGCTCCAAGCACCAACTCCAACAAACTCCCACTTGCTTTGTGCCAATCTGGATGGTAACTCAGTCTCATCTCCTCCTCGTGTTTATCCAATAAATTAGGAGGTTATGCCTTAGTAAACGGATCTACTATGTTGTCTAGTCCTTAAACCTTCAAGACCACTATGTCTTTTCGTTCAATAATATCTCTAATCACTTGAAATTTCATATCCACGTGTTTAGACTTGGAATGCACCATCGGCTCCTTAGCCTATGTGATGGCTATATTATTATCATATTACAATAGGATCGAATTCTAGGCACAATGCCAAGTTTGTGATAACATTTCTAATATATACAGCTTCTTTAACAGCTTCTAAAACCGCTATAAATTTCGCCTCGGTGGTGGAATCAGCTGTTGAGTCTTACTATGAACATCGCTAACTAACTGCATCATTATTAAGGGTAAATATATATCCGGATGTAGTCTATCTATCATCTGGATCTTATTGGAAGTTAGTGACCATATAACCCTTAAATTGTAGCTCATCTTCTCCATATATCAGAAACTTATCCCTAGTACACTTAAGATATTTCAGGATATGTTTCACGGCTGTCCAATGATCATTAACTGGATCAGATTGATATCGGCCAGTCACAATGACGTCGAAAATGATGTCAGATCTAGTACATAATATAACATACATAATGCTTCCTAGAAGCATATGGCAAGTTAGAAGTTCTAAATCTCTCTGTCATTCTCTTTCGAAAGATGTATGTTGTATCAGAAATGTACTTTTACTGCCTAACAGACCTTTCTAACTCTATCCCAGTAAAGCCTTATACCTAGTATATATGAAGCTTCACCCATATCTTTCATGAAGAAGTTCTTGCAAAGGTAGGCTTGTATCATTTCCAATGATAATGATGTAGTCTACATATAAAACTAGGAAAACTATCATGCTCTCACTCAGTTTCTTATAAACACACGGTTCTTCATCGTTCTTGATGAATCCATATAATCCAATTATCTCATCAAAACGAAGATTCCATCTTGGGGATGCCTGTTTAAGTCCATAGACTTCTGGAGCTTACAAACCTAGTTTGAAGTCTCACTGGATACGAAAACCCTCTGGTTTTTCCATATAGATATCCTCCTAGAGGAATCCATTTAGGAAAGTGGTTTTCACATCCATCTGTCATATCTCACAGTTATGATATGCAGCAAAGGCTAAAAGAATCCTAATGGATTTTAGCATGGCTACTGGTTAAAAGTTTCCTCATAGTCAATCCCAGGACATTGAGTGTAACCTTTCGCTGCCAGTTGGACCTTAAAGGTTTTCACCTTTCTATCGGACCCTCGCTTCCTATTATAAACCTATTTACAACCAAAAGGTTTAATTCCTTAGTATTTTCTTTTGTGCATTTATTTATTTTATTTAGCAAAATCCGCATTCAACCAACCAAAAGCAATCATTCACTTCTCTCTTTAATTAGATACTTGTAAATAAATAGTATCAACAATTAATAACAACAATAGGAATTAAGTCCTCGTGGGATCGATATTTTTATACTACTTGAACGATACGTGCGCTTGCGTTATACGCATGTGATTACGCATCGGTCAAGTTTTTGGCGTCGTTGCCGGGGACTTATATTTCTTGAGTTATTAATTTTGAAGCTATCTCATTTACTTGTATCTAATTTTCTTTATTTTTATCTGTAATTTTTATTTCTTTCTTTTGATTTCAGGTGGTTGACATGGATCTTCATTGGGAGATTGCAAGATTACTAGCTTTACTAGAAGAAGATACACCCCAATTCAGGGAGCAGCAGTCCGATTTTCTGAGGCCTATTGTCCAGCCCAACAATTATCATTGGATGTCAAGCAATACTACATTTGCTCAACAGAACGTAATGGGGAGATGTGTGATATGTGATGGTAACCACCCGAGCGATCAATGTATATACCTTTCAGGGTGGCAGAATTATCAGAATCATTCAAGGTACGAAGAACCATCACATTTTTCATCTTATATACCATCCACCTACGATCTTCATCAAGAACCAGAACCATCAGAGGAAGATCAGATGATTCACATGCTCAAAGATTGGTTCAAGGAACGGGAATCTCAAATTGATGCACAATTTCAGAGTCAAGCAGAATCCATACAAAGAATGACAGATCAGATCAAACAATTAACAAAAAACCAGAGCTACATACCTCAATGAGCATTTTCAGATGACACTGATGAAGCCTTCGAGTACCAAGAATTTCACGATGACACTTTAACAGAGGAGGAGGCTAAGTAGAATCAGGAATCTGAGGTATCAGTTCAGGAACCCGAACTAGCAAAGTCTCGATTTGATTTTTATTATTCGGACTCTGACGAGGATGAAGAAGCAGAGCTGTTTGTGCCAACAAGAATTGAGGATGAAACTCTGTATCCTCAAAATGAAGATCTTGGAGCTTCCATTGCACAAATGTTTGAAGAAGATCTACATGAGCCAGTCACATCAGAGGATGAAGACCTAAAATCTGACATTTCTTTACATCATAAGCTTTGCCAACAGCCCCAACCAGCTTGTGTGTCTATTGTACGTGAGTTTTAAGCTAATGCTTACGGGCATCATGCGTATGTGGTGATGGTGAGAGGTCAACAAGTGTCATTTGATGCAACAACCATTAATAGGTTTTATGGGTTACCTGAGATTGAAGCCGATGAATATTCGGCAGCAAAGAATGATATAGATATTACTCATCTGACTGAGACCCTGTGCACCCCTAATACTGCTTGGGAAATGAGTAGCAGCGGAGAATATTTGAAGATAAGTTCTAAGTCTCTGAGACCTGAAGCTAGGGTGTGGTTCCACTTCCTTACCCGAACTTTGCTGTCTGGGACCCACATCACCTATGTTACAAAGGAACATATGATCTTGTTATACTGCTTATTGGAGGGCTATACAATTAATGTTAGTGAGCTGATTGCGACCAATATAGTTTGGGCTACAAGGTCAACACAGACTGGCCTGTTATACTGTTATTTGATTTCATCACTGTGCTCACTGGCCTGGGTCCCTGTTGACCCGAGAGAAGAAATGACGCAGCCTATGACTGCATTAACAGCCCGAATCATTCAACAACTCCGTGCAGAGAGACATGCTTCTACTGGACCATCCTCTTCCGCACCTACACCACAGCCACAACAATAACCTCAACCACCACAAAGGTCATCTCGACCTCACTCCTTAACACAGTGGGTCACCAGATTGGAATTGTAAATGGGTTACACGGTTCAACTGCTCTAACAAATGGCACGATATCAGGGGATGCCAGATGACCAGTTTCCACCATATCCAGATATCGACATCGAGGAGGAGGAGACTGATGATTGAAAAACTCAGGTACTATTGTTCCCTTCTTTTTATTTTTGTTTTGTAACGCATTGAGGACAATGCTAGATTTAGGTTTGGGGTTGTGGGTTATTTGCTTTTAATTTTTTCAAAATTCCGTCAAAATTTTTCTTTTCTGCATGTCGTGTGTTTGATTTTTGTTTTTTCATTCCAATATTTTTATCTTCTGCATTTTGTGTGTTTTAAATCGAAAAAACCGAAAAAAAAAAGTGTCCAATGATTTGATTGTTTGTTTAGTTAAAAAGTTTTAGGAAAAGATAAATGTTAATTTCACTTTTATCCCTATTTTTAATTTTATATCTAGGTCAGACTCGTACGCACTTAAAAAATAGTTTTGTAAGCAGTTAGATAATAAGGAATTAACAAAGTGACTAGTTAAAATAATCGGTGGTTGATGAATGACCGTTTGCCTGAGTGTCTATTTCTGTCTACAATTATTTAATATGTGGGGTATGTAAAAAAAATTAAACTAAACCAAGAAAGTACTTAGTAACCGGGCATCTTGCGTCAGTAAGCAGTGATAGTTCGCGTCAAACGGGAAAGCTTGTGTTAGTTTAATAAACATCAGAGATCCGAGTGATTAAGTCCGTAGGGGTGTTTTAACACATAGTGCCCTAAAACCCTCTGGTTTGGGAGTCACTGACCTAAAGCTCGCTACATGGATTAAAGATGTTGTATATAAATAAAAAAAATCAGAAAAATCACATATCTCACCTGCGCTGATTGTAGTAGACAGAATAATTTTAGATACTCAGGTTGGTTTGACCCATTAACTACTGAGAGTTGAGACGAAATCACCGAGTTGACAACTTATAATCAAAGCTGTTTGCAAAATTATTCACACACACACTTTGAGTCTGATTTAGATATTCTGTTCAAAATAAAGGATTTTAGTTGAAATATACATTTTGAAGGTTCCTCTAAGTTTGATGCTAGACATTCTCTAATGACGTTATTTATATATCTATTATTTTCTTTTTGCTTTTGTGTGCATTAGTTTTATTTTCTTTTGCTTTTGTGTGCATTAGTTTGACGTTTGTGGGTATCGGCACTGTAAGCCCTCACGAGACTACAAATCGTCCACTAGGGACACCTAGGGGTTTAAAGGCTTGTTGCATACGCTAAATGCAACCGTGATCCCTACGAAAGTGGCTTAGTTTAATGATTTATTGTATTTTATTTTATTGTTTTGCTCGAGGACTAGCAAAATGTTAGGTTTGGGGGTGTGATGAGTGGTAATTATATCACTAATTCCCACTCATTGAACCTAATATCTTGTTAAGTTTCACGGATTTTGTGAACGTTTTGATATGTTTTTGTGTTGTTTTGCAGATAAATAAAGTTTGGGAAGCATTGGAAGCAATTTAGGGCTAAAACAGAGAAAAAAATGCAAAATAAAGGCAAAATAGTAATTTGGCGCATCCCGACGCGCAGCCTGCTTCGCGACCGCAAACGTGCGCCAATTTTTGCTAAAATGTACTGTTAAAATGTGCCGCTAACGTGCGTCGGATGCTAATGTACGCCTGCCACGTGTTTTCATCACAGAAAATATGCTAACATGCGACGTGCCACGTGTCACAATCATATGGTGCCGACACTCCGCGTGCCATGTGTCATCATCATATTATACCGCATTAACTGTGTACCACGTGTCATCCATGTGTCATACACATGTCCGCCACGTCAGCTGCAATATCGAGTCATCAAGCCACGTGTCGCCACGTCACCATCAGCCAATCACTGGTCGCCACGTGTCAGCTTCTCAGTGGACCGAATTCTACCGCGTGCCACGAGTCAACATTTCATTGCGCCGTCAGATTCCGCGTGCCACGTCAGCAGTCAACCGGTCAACGCGTCTACTCTTCGTGTACATGTCAGCGTCGCGACGCGTGGCAGATCAGGATGGCTATAAATTCAGCTCATTTGCACCTTATTTTCCTCGTGCTTTCCTTAGGGTTTATATAGGCTTTTAAGGATTGCATCTATTTTGTAAATTATTTTAATATTTAAATTATGTATTTTTATTTTTAATTTTAATTTTAATATTTTATTTTAATTTCTTTTATATTTTGTAGTTAAATTTCCGCTGGGGTAAAATGTGAAACATTTAATATGATTAACTAGGTCAATCTCACTTAATTATAATTTATAAATTATAATTTAACCGGATTAATTAATGGCAGACTTTATTACCGCCTATATGGTCGGTTTAAATATAAATTACTTTACCGCCTATATGGCTGGTCTTTATGTGACAGATAATTACCGCTTATATGGCTGGTGTAGTTGGACTAAATGGATTACCGCCTATATGACTGGTTTTAAATGTTTAACATTATTAATTCCTGAGAAAGCAGAACATAAAAAAATTTATATATTATAATAAGTGAGATTCCTAGGTCTGAAATATTAAATGCGGATCTTCTAACCCCATCATTGTCTTTTTGTTCTAGGGAAGTGATAAAACACAATATCCACACACTTAATAATTGATTTTCTTTATTATGGGTAATACTTCAGATTTGTTTATTGAGTCTTAGTCTTAATGCTTCTTGTTAACTGGCCATTAATAAGATTGATCTGGTAAACTTAAAATGAACTTGGAAAAGAGATTTTATGTTTCAGCCTTAGATTCAATAGCCCACGATCTTCGTTGAGGATAGATAACCATTTAATAGATTTCCTTACATGATAGGAATATACCTGTCGGACGGGGGTAGCTACAATTGGAACTTGAACTTAATGAATTCAGGTAACTTGGCTAACATAAACATATGATTAATTGGGTTATTTGGGTATTTGCATCTGACCATCGACAGAGGCTTTTGCATATATTCGTGTTCCCGGTTAGCAAACTAAATGATTACACATATATAAGAAAATCAATTCATCATTAGAATAATATTATGTCGAGTCACAACCCTAGATCTTTGTGTCTTTTGTTTATTTTCCTTAGTATTTTCTTTTGTGTATTTATTTATTTTATTTAGAAAAATCCACATTCAACCAACCAAAAGCAATCATTCCCTTCTCCCTTTAATTAGATACTTGTAAATAAATAGTATCAACAATTAATAACAACAATAGGAATTAAGTCCTCGTGGGATCAATATTTTTATACTACTTGAACGATACATGCGCTTGCGTTATACATGTGTGACAACGCCGGTCATGACTCATAGGACCACATACATCAGCATGTATTAGTTCCAATAAGTCAGTGGCTCGGTGTCCTACACCCGAAAATATGGCTTTTGTCATTTTTCCCTGAATGCAAGATTCACAAGTTGGATAAGGTTCAATGGTAAGATCATGTATCAAACCATCCATAACCAACTGGGTTAAGCGTTTCACGCCTATATGACCTAACCTCATATGCCACAATTCAGTATTATTTATATCAGATACTTTACATTTATTAATTCCAGCATTAAAGAGATCTTGTGAGGTATGCAAAATGTAATGACCATGCTTATTTGGACAAACAAGGATCTGAACATTATATCTCTCATATAAATATAAAGAACGATTCTTAATACTTACATTATATTCTTCAGTATCTAATACAAAAGGTGATACAATGTTCGCAACACATCCTGGTACAAAAAAATAGTCATGCAACAAAAAGCTCCCACTGGGTAGGAGAATCTCACATAAGCCCACATCAACTGCATCCAAAGAGTCACCACTCCCGAATCGTAATTGCAACTCCCTAGATTTTAGCCGTCTACTTTCCTTCAGTACCTGTAACGAATTGTAAATGTGAATTGGACAAGCAGAATCCAAAATCCAACTGGACGACATAGCTTCACAAGCTAATGAGATATCAATAATGGGAGAAATAAAAGTACCTGAAGTAGATGCTCTGTCCTTTCTGATCTGGGCCAGGTAATCAGGACAGTTCCTCTTCCAATGGCCGATCTTGCTGCAGTGGTGGCATTTATCTTCGGCAGCTCTCTTGGGTTTAGCTATCTTACCCTGTGGTGGAAGATTTGTACCATTCTTTTTCTTCCCTTTCTTCTTCTTCCATTTCTGTTTAGATTGAGAGGAAACAAGAAGAGCAGTGGGTTTAGAAGGGTGAGTCGGTACTCCCTTCCTCAAATCTTCCTCCGCAGTTTGCAGCATCTTATGCAGCTCCTGGTAAGAACATCTAATCCCATTCATATTGAAATACATCACAAATTGGCGATATGATGCTGAGAGAGATCCAAGTATGACACTTCGTCCTAAAGTGTCATTCAGAGGGAAATTATAGCGCCTCAACTGTTCGATCAAATCAATCAGATGTAGCACGTGAGGGCTCACAGCCTGTCCCTCTTCCAATTTTGCATGGAACAGTTCCATTGCAATTTTATGAACCGAGACCCGTTCTTGGTTCATAAAGGACTCTCGCAACCATGTCATCATAGTATATGCGTCAGGCAATCCAAAATATTGCCTCTTAAGCTCTGGTGCCAAGGAACTGAGAATATATGATTAGACTATTCTATCATCATCTCTCCACTTTTGGAGAGTCTCATGTTCCTCTGGTGTAAC
>SKCR01009489.1:0-23515 GCA_019454045.1 Zanthoxylum bungeanum
TCATGCTTCAATCAAAAGTCCCAAATTTTGCTCAAGAACCCTAAAACGTTTTATGCACAAATGGCTCAAGATACCATTGTTGAGTTTCAATCAAGTCCCAAGATCATAAATCATGCATAAAAACGAGTAGAATACAACAAATGAGGTGCGGAAAAACTCACATGGATCGGTAGAGATGCATCAAAGATGGACCAAATTCGCACTTCATGTTTCTGCCTCCATCAAGCTCGGTTTTGGGCCTTCTTGAACTGCAGTGGACTGCACGGTGGGGGCTGTTTTGATGCTCCAAAAATCGGCCATGAAAGACTCCATTGAAGCCCCAAGCTTCAAGCTTTCCAAGCTCACAAATTCGTTTCCCTATCACCATAATATAACCCATGTGTGTGCTAGCACTACTCTTCTTCATTTGCTTCTCAAAATTTCGGCCAAACCAGAAATTTTTGGAGAAGAAATCGGCTCCAAGCCGAAAGTGAAGAAGGAGAGAAAAGATGGGAGAGGAAGAGATGCGTAAAAGGTGAGAGAAAAAAGTAAAAAGAAAATAAAATGTAATAGGTTTTTATATTTTTTCAAAATTAAAACCATTTACCATATATTTTACTTTTCTTTAAATGCTAAAGTCAAAAAGCAAAAAGCAAAAGTTACTTTTTCAACTTCTACATCAATCACTCAAATCAAGTGACAACATGTCATATCACTCAAAGTGACATTTGATTCGACGCTTGATGTGACTAGCGATTTGACGCACGATTTGACTTGCGTGCCGCACTCGAATTCGAAATGCGAATGCGCTCGCAAATAATCCCGGGCTCGGGTTCGCTAATTCCAAATTAACGAATTTTCCGTTGCGTCATAATTAAATGGTTACGCCTAGCGATATCACTATTTACGTCGCTAACGAATTAATTCTAAATTAATTCGTTCGCCCGATTAAAATCTAATTTTAATTCCGCGTCGAAATCCAATTTCTTATAATATATCGAATATATTATTTTATCGATTAATTCCAAATTAATCGTTCTCTCTCTTTAACGATATTTTATCCGAGATAAAATATCTCCGCAATTAATCCCAGATTAATTTTCTCTCTCTTCTAATTAATCCCAGATTAATTAAAGTGCGAGTCATACGTCATCGGTGAATCTTCAGGAAGCGACCCATGAGATCTCCGGATATGTTGGCAGTAAATACGGTCGTCGGACTATCCGAACACGTAAGTACCTCGTACTACGTTTGTACCGATTTACAAGACAAGGTTGGCTTCTAGTAAAGCGCCATGCCTACCCAATTCTCCAGAAATATTCTTACAGGAATATATATAGATCTGTATCAAGCGTAGTATACCGTAGTATTGTGTATATCGGCCCAGTATCGGATAGTCACGTGCTAGGCCTGGGGCTGGATTTGTGTCTGCCCCGTACGAAGCACATGTCGGATGTCTGGTAACTAGTCTCTATAATCGGATATACATGACCTTGTCATAATATCCCGATGGCCGCGCAGCACTTAAGAGCACTAATACCGTATCCTGCGTGACATCATCTCCAATATGACTGAAGTGATACTTCCGTCTTGACATCACACCCAATACACTACGACTCTCTGATAAACCAAGAAGTGGTGTACGCAGAACCGGTTAAAGCCCTGTACCACCAAGACCAAAGTCTATCGATTATCGTAAGTATTAGCGATGTAAGTCTCAGGTTAAGACCATACACACCTACCCTGATTTCGGCCTCCCATAGACACATAGTCATAATACCAATGGGATTCCGAGGGGTCTATCCAGAGCGAAGCTGTTTCTCGTACCATCGGTGAAACACAACCTCCTATCGCACTTGCAGAAGTATCCAATACTTAAATATATGAGAACTATGCCGTTGTGCCCTCACAACGCGCACAAGTGCAATACTAGCCTATTCCGCATTATCGATGTCCTGTCTCGATAATACTCCGGCTAGGGATATTAATGATTAATCCTTCGTGGAATGATACTGTCTCATATCATCTCAATCCAGAACTAATCATATGGACCCTCTTCATTATATATCTATGGTGATCTAATCACAAATGATGAGAGTGCAATTTCCTTGTCACATAGTTAATTTGCTACAACAACATAATGATCTGTGCAAATAGTGACGCTATGGGTCATTTTTTCCAACATTTTTTGCTTGGAGCATGATTTGTCTAATTGATTGTTTGTTGTGTTAGTATAATGATGAATTGGATTTGTTCATCATTGGATTTTTGATAAATTTAGTAGATTAATTTTCCCAAATTCCACATGCATGGCCGAAACTAGCCCTAGATAGGTTCATAGTGATTTTTTAAATTTGACAATTGGATATATTATTTGGCATGAAATTGAATATTAATTGTTGATTTAATTAGATTGAAATAAAATTTGGATATTAATTTCATGTATTGCCGTGAACTTGAGCATGTTGGAATTAGTTGATTATGCTTCAATTTGTGTTGGACATGAATTGGATAATTAAGCATGATTAATTAGATTAATTGGTGTTTTGGAAATACTGGATTAATTATTAATTGTGTTAATTACACTTAAATAAAAATTAATGTGATATTTATAATATTATGTTAGTATGTATTAGTCTTTAAATTTGGAATTTATTAAATTGGACTAATTTGTTATATTTGGGCTTATGGGCTTGGTTGGGCCAAGTTTGGTTTTGGTCAATTGGGTTGGATCGAATTGGGCCTAAAACCATTTCAATAAAATCGAAATATGACTATTGGGCCTTTAAATAATTTAATTAGGCCTAATGGGCCTAAATTGATTTTTGGCATAAGGTGATTCATATTTGGGCCTGGGCATCTTAGGTTTGATCCATAATGGCTAAAGCCCATGCCTAAAGAATTAATTGAAAGCCCATTGGACTTTAATTGAATAGTATTGGATGCTAATTGGGCCTTTGAGACCCATATAGATTGGATTTGGAATCCAAGTCTTTAAGGCATATAAATAAGTTTAATTATTTAATTTGGAATTAAATTCGAATTAGTATTGAATACAAATTAAATTGGATTTAAAATTATAGTTCGATATAATTCAAGAATACGTATTTTGAGTATTTATTCTTAAAAGAGTTGGACTCACGCAAATCAAATCGTTGTTCGAACAATGGATGGTCATTAATTCAAAGATTAATTAATTTGATTAGATTGATTGAATAACATGCTTTGTGTGAATACTTGGATGTATTTGTATGAATAATGTATATCGGATGGATATTAGAAGGGTGGGGGCAATTTTGGAAATTGTTGTAATAAATTAGAATTTATTAAATTCGACCTGCGTGTCTACCCTATTATCTCTTTTCTCTTTAAATTTCTGTTCTCACCAATTCCCCTCAATGCAAATGAGGTTTCTTTAATGTATTATGTAATTCGGTAGAAGTATGAATAGTGCTACCGGAGAGAGGAAAGAGAGAGATTTGTTCTAGGAACAAATTGTTATATATCCATCCGCATATCATTATTAATTTTATCGCGCCCTATTATGCCTTTAGAATGCATGTTTAAGGGTGTGTGATGAGACCTAATCAAAGATAATAAATTGGTTTCCAATTTACGCGAAATACCCTCAATATATATTAAGTGTTTTCCATCCATTGAGTGGTTCTCTCTCAAGATCCAAGATTGGCATTGGTTTGTTGGCCAAAGTCAAGATTATTGTCCATCGCGGATGTGTTTGAACCACGAAAGCTTTGTTCTATATTGCATGTCTTGGACGGTTGTGACTTGTTAGCCAAAGTCAAGGTCACTTTTACTTTATCGATGTGGATTGCGAAGCTTTCCCACTGTCAATGGGTCACACTTAACTCGAATCATTAAGATTGTTGAGCCAAAGGCAAGGCTTAGTTGATTTAGAGGAAAATGTTAGGAAATATATATTGGATATATATCTTGGACTTGGAGGTCCACCTACCGGATCTAGGAATTGGATGCGATCCAATTGATCTTAGAGATCTACCTAGTTAAGTTTCATACAGCTTGTTGACCAAAGTCAAGGTTGTGTGTTATTTAACGGGATCCTAGCCCACTAGGAAACTAGGTTTCCCGAGCACTTCACAGAGGGTTAGAGGCTCGCCGAAAAATAGTGGGAGGCTAGTATCAAATTTGTAATTTCGTTTAAATACTTGCCAATACCCGCTCTTTTATTTTATTTATCGTTGTTATAAATATATAGTTGGACTAATATGGAATATTGCTTTCTTTGAACAGTTAGATTGTACAAGACACTACTCCACTTGTAGTTGGTTATATAGTTGGACTATAGTAACCATTACATTTTGAGTGTACCTGAAATCATTGATTGGATAGTTGGACTATTGCAATCAAGATGGCTCGAAAGATAAGCATCAGAGACATCATCATGGGCGATAATGTCTTTAACGGCTCCAATTTTCCAGATTGGGAGATGAATCTCAGGATAGTACTGGGAGCCGATAAGTTACTCTACGTCATAGAGAAACCTCTCGGGCCTGAGCCCGAAGTTGAGCAAATAGTAGAGCATGAGCTTTGGAAGACTCATCATGATGATAACTTTAGTGCTCAATCCATCATGTTTACCGCAATAACTGCTCAATTTCGTCGTCAGAATAAAGGATTGGATCCTTATAGTATGATGTTGAAATTGAAGGATATTCACATATCTAATCTTAGATCTCAGAAGCACGAATTCCACAAGAAGCTCTTTCGCTCGCGTATGTCAGATGGTACGTCTGTCGAGCACTATGTGTCGCAGATGATTGCTGACATCGAACAGCTAGGTCAGCTGGGCATAACCTTCGAGGTCGAGACTTCTATATATTTGATCTTACAATCTTTGCCCGACTGTTGGGGCGAGTTCATCATAAACTATAATATGATGAACCAAGAAAAAACTATTTGAGAGTTAATGGCGATGCTGAAAAAAGCAGAGCTGGAGCTTTTAACGGGCAAAAAGCGTGAGGCGCACCTTACTTCACCATCCCAGACGGCCAAGGCTTGGCCAAAGGCTTCTGTGGGTGTGAAGAAAAGGAAGAAAAAGGAAAAGCTAAATCATAACAGTCTTCTAGGAAGACTAAGGACATATCCCAAGACGTCTTCCTATACTGTGGCAAATGGGATCACTAAAAGCGTGACGGCCGTGAGTACAAGGAAGAGTTGGAGGAAGTGAAGACGGGCAAGGCTTCGGCTTCAGGTATGTTTGTTATAAACATGTCTACTACTAGTCTTAAAAATTGGATTTTTGATTATGGATGTGGTACTCACATATGTACTGGTGTGCAGGATCTGCTGATTAGCATGATACTAGCTTCAGGCGAGATCGACCTACGAGTCGGAAATATGACAATAGTCGTTATTTTGGCCTTTGGGATCTATGTTTTGTATCTGCGCTTGGGGCATGCAATTGCATTAGGTGACTGTTATTTTGTACCTAGTTTGACTAATGAACATCATCTCTGCATTTTGTTTAACCCGTTGCGGGTGTACCTTTGTAGTCTGGAACACTATGTGTTTTGTAAATAAAGATAACATTTTGATATGTATAGTAGATGTTAATAATAGTCTTTATATTTTGAATATAAATGAATCTCAAACATATAACATGACAAACAAAAGACTCAAATTAAGTAATACGGATGAGACTTATCTATGTCATTGATGTCTGAGACAGATTGATAAGACTCGTATATCCTCTCTTAGAAAGAGTAGATACTTGGATGGATTTGATCCTAATTCATATGATGTCTGTGAATCTTGTTTATTAGGTAAAGTGCCTGAAATGCCTTTTAACGGTAACGGTGTACGTGCCACCGAGCTGTTAGCTGATGAGTGGTATTTATATCATTATTTCCCACTCATTTAACCCAATATTTTGTATAGTTTCTTGAGTTTTGTGAATATTTTGATGTGTTTTGTGTTATTTTATAGATAAATAAAGTTTCAGGACATTCTGGAGGTGATTTGGGCCAAAACAGTGAAAATTGGACAAAAAGGACATTTCAGTAAATTGTCCGCGTCAAGACGCCTAAAATACGCTGAACAGTGCTAACGTGCGCCGGGTCCACAAATCAGAATCTGAGAAAAGTTTGACTTTGCTAAAATGTGCCGTGACACGTGTCACCATCAAAGCCGATCTGCTAACATGCGCCGTGCCACGTGTCAGCATCCTACGGTGCCGACAGTCATCATCGCCACGTGTGCCACGTGGCATCTTACGTGTCTCCATGTCATCAGCCACGTCAGCAAGTCAACAAGTCAACATTGCCATGTGTCGTGCCATATCATCATCAGCCAATCAGGAAGTGCCACGTGTCGCAATCCTACGTTGCCGACAGTCTATTTCCCACGTCATCGCCACCTCACCGCCACGTCAGCATCAATCATTGAGTATCTAATCCTTATCTGCCATGTGGCGGATAAGAATCTCATCGACCAATCAGAAGCCGCCATGTGTCACAATAATTGAATCCCAACCACTCTGCCACGTGTCACCTTATCAGCTTATCCAGAATCTTCAAACAGATGAACCAGAGCTTGCCACGTCGACAAAATCTGGGGTAGCGACGCTGAGGGCCCTGACGTCGCGACGCTGGAAGCCTACCGAGGCCTATAAATTGAGCTCGAGATTTCAGAATTCAGTTCACCACTCTCTCTCTTATATTATATCTAAAGAGAGAGTTTCTCTCTCTACTTTCTTTTAATTTTTAGTTTTTTTAGTTTTGTAATTAATTTTAATTACGTTTTTTTAATATAGTAATTTAATTTTTACTTTTTACTTTTTACAGTTTTTATTATTTACCATGAGGAGGTAACTCCCCCAGCTAGGGTGAAGGGTAATTCTTTTACTGTTACTATTTAGATTAATCTCCCTTAAAAATAATGTATTCACTATTTAAAATATTGACTTAAAAAGGATACCGCCAGATTGGTCGGTTGGTAATTCATTTTAATTTGGTTTAAACCTGACTAATAAAGGATACCGCTAGATAGGTCGGTTGGTAATTTAATTTTGGTTCCGCCTTTATTGCTGGTTGGACTTAATTTGACTTAATCAGGTTACCGCCTATATGGCTGGTTGGAAAAATAATCACAAGTTTATATATTATTTTATGGGAGATATCTAAATTAGTAGTAGTAAAAGTAATTCCTTTTACCTTAGCATTTTATTTTATTGTAATTTACTTTTCAGTATTTACTTTACCGTATTTTTTATGTCTTTTATTTTCAAGTTTTTACTAGCCCTAGTTATGTGTTGTAACTAAATTAGTTATCTGGGGTTGTGATGAAATCCAATATCACCGTTTTATAAGGGTTAGATTATAGCTTCGGTAATATAAAGATTTATTTATTGAGTCTTAAACTTAATGCTTTTTTCATTAACTGGCCATTAATAAAATTGATCTGGTAAATCTAAAAGGAACTAGACATAGGGATTTTAGGTTTCAGCCTTAGACTCAATAGCCCACGATCTTCCTTGAGGATAGATAACCCTTTAATAGATTTCCTTACATGATAGGAATATACCTGTCGGGCGGGGGTAGCCATAATTGGAACTTAAACTTAATGAATCCAGATAATTTGGTTGACATAGACATATGGTTCAATTGGGTTAAACTAGGAATTTGTGTCTGACCATCGACAGAGGCTCACACATAATTTAGTGTTCCAGGTTAACAAATCAATATATTACCCAACTTTAAGATAACCACTTCATCTTTAAAATGATATTGGAAGAAATCACAACCCTAGATAGTTTTTAATATTGAATTTTCTTAAAACCTATTTTCGACAATTTTATTTACTTGCTTTTAAATTTAGAATCGTCAACATTTCAAATCAAACAATCAACCTGTTAGATACTAGTAATCATTTGACCTCATAAGATTAATAGTTTTGATATTAAGTCCTCGTGGGATCGATATTTTTATACTACTTGAACGATACGTGCGCTTGCGTTATACGTGTGTGTTTTACGCCGGTCAAGTTTTTGGCGCCGTTGCCGGGGACTTATTTATCTTTCACTATTAGTTTTAAGTTAGATACGTTACTTGTATTTAATTTCTTTTTACTTACTGTTGTTGTTTTCTTGTGTTTCAGGTTCTCAGAAACTACATGAGACGAACCAGAAGCTTTGAACTCCGACCGCTTGACCCGGAAATTGAAATAACCATCAGACAGTTGAGAATGGAAAGGCGAGAAGGCCAAGAAGCTTTAGTCAACATGGAACCTGAACCTTTGAACGTTGCACCACCAATTCCCATTCGAGACAGAACCATTTTGGTGGTTGACAGACTCATTTATTGTATTGTACTTCCTCCCTTACCAGCAAATACGTGTGACATCAAAACATGCATTCAGATGATTCAGCACTCAGTGCAGTTTGGGGGAAATGCAACTGAAGATCCTAATGCCCACATCAGCAACTTCCTGGAAGTTTGCGGTACTTTCAATTACAACAGAGCATCAGAAGAAGCAATGAGATTGCGAGTTTTTCCATATTCCCTGTAGGACAGAGCTAAAGCTTGGCTACATTCACTACCAGCAGGTTCTATCAGAACTTGGAACACTTTAGCCACCAAATTTCTTGCAAAGTACTTTCCACCAGCCAGAACCGGAAAATTGAGGAATGACATCACATCCTTTGTACAACAAGATTCAGAATCCCTCTGCGAAGCTTGGGAAAGGTACGAAGATTTACTCCGGAAATTTCCTCACCATGAGATTCCAAAATGGCTTCAAGTCCAAACATTCTATAATGGGCTTTCTGGAATAATTAGAACCACAATCGATGCTACTGCTGGAGGAGCCTTAATGGAAAAAGGAGAAGATCAAGCCTGGGACCTAATCGAAGAAATGGCCAACAACAATTCCTTGTGGCCAACAGAAAGGAGCATGATCCAAAGAATTGCAGGAATTTATGAAGTTGGAGCAAACACAGCAGTGAATACCAGGCTGGATCAGATATGCAAATGTCTAGAAACACTTAGCACGCAAGTTGTGAACATCTCTGGATCCACAAGTTCACCATATGGAGGAGCACCAGAACCAAACTAACATGAAGAGACGGTGAATTATGTCAACAATTTCAACAAACAGGGGAACAATCCATATTCCAACACCTACAACCCAGGGTGGAGGAATCATCCTAATTTATCTTGGAGCAACAATTCAGGCCAACAGTAAAACTATCCACCACCTGAATTCCAGCAACAGAACAAAAGCCAGGAGCAGGCAAATGAATCAGGAATAACAAAAGTGTTGACCCACTTGAAAAAGTTAGAAGCAAAACACGACTCTCAAGCAGCAGATATGATGCTATGTTTCAATCCCAAGCAGCATTAATTCAAAGTCAATCTTCTTCTATTAAAACACTGGAGAATCAAATCGGACAACTAGCCAATGCTCAGAGTTACAGACCGCCAGGTACCCTTCCTAGCACACAGAGCCAAATCCAAGGAACATGGGGAATGAGCAATGTCATGCCATCATGTTAAAAAGCGGTACTGAAATCAACAAAGATGTTGGAGCCAAAACAGCTGCTGAGGAAGTCCCAAAAGAAACAAAGCAACAAATGGAGGAAAAAGAAGCAAATGAAAAAGAACAGATCACTCCACCTCCACCTTTTCCTCAACGTCTTCAGAAGAACAAATTGGACAAGAAATTTTCCAGGTTCCTGGAGATCTTCAAAAAGCTGTATATCAACATTCCATTTGCCGAAGCGTTGGAACAAATGCCCACCTATGCCAAATTCATGAAAGATATTCTTTCACGAAAATGGAGATTGGGAGATTACGAGACAATAGCATTAACAGAAGAATGCAGTGCCATCATTCAGAGGAAACTTCCCCCGAAGTTGAAAGATCCTGGCAGTTTCACTGTTCCTTCCATCATAGGGAACAAATAACTTTGGTAAGGCTTGTGTGATTTAGGTGCGAGTGTTAACTTGATGTCTTTCTCTATTTTCAGGAAATTACAGATGGAGAAACAATGCCAAACTTCAGTCTCACTACACTTGCTGATATAACATCGTAGTTCCAGAGGGTAGTTGAGATGTGCTGGTCAAGGTTGACAAATTCATTTTCCCATCAGCAGATTTGTATTGTCCTTGATATGGAGGAAGACGCAGACGTGCCAATCATCCTTGGGAGACCATTCTTGGCTACAGGTTGAACCATTATTGATGTACAAATTGTTGGACAAAATGACCCATAGCGTCACTATTTGCACAGATCATTGTGTTGTTGTAGCAAATTAACTATGTGACAAGGAATTGCACTCTCATCATTTGTGATTAGATCACCATAGATATATAAATGAAGAGAGGTCCCTATGATTAGTTCCTGGACTGAGAATGATATGAGACAGTATCAGTCCCCGAAGGATTAATCATTAAATATCCCTAGCCGGAGTATTATCGAGACTGGACATCGATAATGCGGAATAGGCTAGTATTGCACTTGTGTGCGTTGTGAGGGCACAACGGCATAGTTCTCATATATATAAGTGTTGGAGACTTATGCAAGCGCGATAGGAGGTCGTGTTTCACCGATGGTACGGGAAACAGCTTCGCTCTGGATAGACCCTTCGAAATCCCATTGGTATTATGACTATGTGTCTATGGGAGGCCGAAATCAAGGTAGGTGTGTATAGTCTTAACCTGAGACTTACATCGCTAATACTTACGATAATCGATAGACTTTGGTCTTGGTGGTACAGGCTTTAACCGGTTATGCGTACACCACTTCTGGGTTTATCAGAGAGTCGTAGTGTATTGGATGTGATGTCAAGACGGAAGTATCACTCTAGTCATAGTGGAGATGATGTCACGCAGGATACGGTATTAGTGCTCTTAAGTGCTGTGCGGCCATCGGGATATTATGACAAGGTCATGTATATCTGATTATAGAGACTAGTTACCAGACATCCGACATGTGCTTCGTACGGGGCAGACACTTATCCAGCCCTAGGCCTAGCACGTGACTATCCGATACTAGGCCGATATGCACAATACAATAGTATACTACGCTTGATACAGATCTTAATATTCTTATAAGAATATGTCCGGAGAATTGGAAAGACTTGGTGCTTTGCTAGGAGTCGACCTTGTCTCGTAAATCGGTAGAAATAGTACTTGGTACGTACGTGATTCGGATACTCCGACGACCGTATTTACTGCCAACATATCCGGGGATCTCATGGGTCGCTTCCCAAAGATTCACCGATGACGTATGACTCGCACTTATATTAATCTGGGATTAATATGATGAGAGAGAGAATTAATCTTGGATTAATTGCGGAGAAACTTTATCTTGGATAAAATGCCTTATTAGGAGAGAGAGAGAGAGATCGATTAATTGGGAATTAATCGATAAAATAATATATTCGATATATTATTAAGCAAAATTAGATTTCGACGCGGAATTAAAAATCGGATTTTAATTCGGGCAAAAGAATTAATTTGAATTAATTCATTAGCGATCTGAATAATAATTCCGCTAGGCGTAATTATTTAATTCTCGTCGCGACGAAAATTCGTTAATTCGGAATTAGCGAATTTGGGTCCGAAAGTGTTTGCGGACACATTCATATTTTGAAACGGGTGGAATCCGCAAATCACATCGCGATATCTCATTACTTGATACGAATAGATGATGGATGTATCTAGTCACCTTTAAGGGATGATACATTGTCTCTATTCTCAATGTGAGATATTGATGGCAAATGATGAATTTTCTTTTGGAGGGAAAAACCTTTCACGGTTTTTGAAGGGTTTTTTGATTAAAAAAAAAATTCATTTGGTATTTGATATCATTTCATTTTTGTTTTTTTTTTCTCTCTCACGTTTTTGAAACAAAAAGAACAAGTAAATTGAAAAGGAAAAACTCTCTCCTCTTCTTCTCCTCTCTTCTCTCACGCCATTTCTGGTTTCAAGGGGCAGTGAACTGCCGAACAGAACAAAAGGAAATGGAGGGAAGCAAGTGTGTTTTTTGGCAAAACAAGAGTGCTAGCACACTCCGGGATCATGCCAAGGTGATAAGGGAAGTATACCCATGAGCAAGGAACGTTTTGATGAAGCTTGGAGCTCGTTTTTCTTGATCAAAATGGAGCAAAACAGAAGCACAAACTGCTGCAGTGGGCCGCACATGAGCAGTGGGCAGTGAGCAAAATTTCAGTTCGTTTTTGTTGCCAAATCGTCTCTCAACCGCTCGATGTAAGTATTCCGCACTTTCGTCGTTGTATTTGCTTATGATTCATGCTTGAGTTTTGATCTTGGGACCTATAGAAACTCCACAATGGCATCAAGAGCTTAGGTTAAAAGCATGAAAAATGTTAGGGCTAAAATTTGGGCAAACTTGAATTTGAGCATGATAAATTAAATTGGAGGATGGATTGTATGCTTAATTGTGTTTGAATTGAAGATTGACATGGTTAATTTCAAGAAAAATGATTGGATCTTTTTCCCCCAAATAATCACCTTGGCCGAAACTTTAATTTTTTTTTATGTCTTGGGATTTTTGATTTTTGACAATTGAAGTGTTGGAAATCATTCGGGATGATGATTTAACGTCGATTGCGGAATCAATTGGATTGAATTCGATTTGGACGAAAAATCCCCAAATTGCCAAGTATGTCATGAAACTTTAAATTGGGTAAAATTGATTTGAGCATGCAATTATGAAATTGGATGATTAAGTATGCTTAATACATGTTTAATTGATGATTGGTTGGATCAATTTGATTAAATATTGTTTGGAACAAATTTTCCCCAATTTTGAAAGTATGTCATGAAACTTGAAATGGGTAAAATGAAATTGAGCATGCAATTATGAAATTGGATGATTAAGTATGCTTAATACTTGTTTAATTGATGATTGGTTGGATCAATTTGATTAAATATTGTTTGGAACAAATTTCCCCCCAATTTTGATGTGTTGGCAAGAGTTATGCCCCTTTGTGTTCTTGGTGAATTTTGATTATTGAAACATTGGATGTGTTGAAAATCATTAGGGTATATTGATTTAATGTCGAATTGGGTTTAATTGGATTAAAACAAATCGAACATGAAATTAACCTCATTGCCAGAACAAAGTGAGCATGTAATGGGTTTGATTTTAATCTTAATGTGTTGGACATGTGATGATGAAATTGAGTATGATTAATTGGACTAATTTAGTGTTTTGGAAATGTTGATTTAGTTGATTAATCATGTAATGCACTTTAAGTAATTAAATTGCTAAATTGGATTTATGTAATTTAATTATTTGAGGCCTTAAATTGGATTTGGGCTTCTAATTGTAATTGGGCCTATTGGGCTTGATTTTATCAAGTTTGGTTTAGGCCAAATGGATTGGATCCAATTGGGCCCAAAACCTTAACCATAAAGCCCAAATGCAACTAATGGACCTTTGTAATTTAATTGGGCCTAATGGGCCAAAATTAATTTAAAGGCTTATGGGGTAAATCCCGATTGGACTTTGGTTTGGGTTTGACCCGAGTTGACCAAAAGACCACGCCTTAAGAAATTAATTAAAAGCCCATTAGACTTTAATTAAATTAATATTGGATATTAATCGGGCTTTGAGACCCGTAGCGATTAAATTTGGAATTTAAGTCGAAAAGGGTTTATTATTAAAGTGTTATTTAATTTGGAATTAAATACTGAATCAGAATTAAATACAAATTGAATTGGATTTAATTGTGTAGTTTAATTTAATTCTGGAATTTGTACTTTAAGTACTTATTCGCAAAAACGAGTTTTGACTCGAACAAAATCAAATCGTTGTTTGAACATTGGATGATCACTATTATCAGATTAATTAATTTGATTAGATTGATTGATAGCATGCTTATATGAGTGAATACATGGTTGTGATGCATGAATAATGTATATCGGATGGATATTAGATGGGTGGGGCAATTTTAGAAATTGTTGTAATAAATTCGATTTATTAAATTGGACCTGCGTGTCCAGCCTTATCACCTCTATTCTCTTTGTATTCTCTTCTCATCTATTCCCCTCAATGTAAATGAGGTTTCTTTAGAAGTGTAGTGTAACGGCTAGAAGTAGTACAAGTGCTAGCTTGAGTGAGAAAGGGAGAGATTTGATCTAGGATCAATGTAAAGTATCCATCCGCATATCATTATTATTTATTTTCATACTCGCTTTATTATGTATTTAGAATGCATGTTTAAGGGTGTATGATGATGAGACATTAACAATGATAACTAAATTGGTAGGCAATTTGCATGCGAAAAACCCTCGTTAAATATCAAGCGTTTATTTTCCTTCCATTGAGTGATTCTTACTCAAGATCCGAGATTGGCAGGGGTTGTTGGCCAAAGTCAAGCTCTTGTCCGTCAAAGATGTGTTTTAATCACGAGGCTTTGTTCCATATCGGTGTCGTGTCCAAGTTGTGGTTTGTTGGCCAAAGTCAAGACCACTTCTTGTCCATTGACATTGATTACGAAGCTTCCATGTCATGGGTCCACGCGCTTGACTGGGATCACTAGGTTTGTTGTGCCAAAGCCAAGGCCTTAGTTGATTCAGAGGAAAAAGGTTAGGGTATACATTCGATGTATAGGCATATATAAGTATATGTTTGTGGACTTGGATGTCCACTACTGGATCTAGGAGTTGGATGAGATCCAATTGATCTTCGAGATCTACCTAGTTAATTAATCATACAATTTGTTGGCCAAAGTCAATTGTGTGATACTTTAACGGGATCCTAACCACTAGGAACACGGTTTCCCGAGTACTCGACAGAGGGTTAGAGGCTCGACGAAAAATAGTGGGAGGCAGAATTGAATTTGCAATACTCGTTCAATTACTCGCCATACACGCTCATTTAAATTATTTCGTCGTAATATTAAATGTTAGTTGGACTAATATTTAAATTGTTGTTTTTAATAAACAGTTGGACTGTATTATACTTGATTATATATAATTGGATTATATTAATCATATATTTGAATTAATTAATTTCAGTTTACAGTTGATTTTATAATTGGATTATAGTAATCAATGTAATTAGGTAAATTAATTGATTGGATTGGTATTAATTATTTATAATTATATATATATATAGTACACTATATATATATAATATAATATATATATATACACATTTGACTATGTAATGATTAATAATGGACTTGGAATTAGTAATCATGATAAATAAATTTGGGATATTTAATATGATGATTAATATTTTAATATGGTAAAATTAATTATTATAAAGATTTAATTTTATAATTGATAAAATAATAGGTTACTTTATTTGATAAAAATAACTTTATATTAAGGCCAAAAATTAAGCAAAATAAGTAGAGCATAAAATCTTGGAAGATTTATGTGATGATGCTGAGGACTTTAATGTTCTTAATTTAATATACTTGTCATAAATCTAATTTTAGATTTAAGAATATTAAAATTGCAATTTATAATTCTTGGAGAATTAATTGACTATTCTAGAGGAGATAAAGTCAAAGTTTGCAATTGGGGATGTAGCACGAGGTGCATATCGTTTCGATATTCTAAAAACCCAAGGCTTGCCCTAAGGTTCCTAAAATATTGAAAAGGATAATTTACATATACCAAAGTGACTACCATTTGGATATGGAAGACACGAAGGAATTAAAGAAAGGGCGAGGCTCTAACTTTAAAAATTTTGTCAAAGTTATGTTCACTACTAGTATTGAAATGGGATTTTAAATACTTAGTGTGGTACATAAAAATGTATGTATTGATGTTCAGAATCTGCTTTGAGCAGGATACTGACTTCAAGCTGAGATTGCTCTGCGAATCGGAAACGGGACGAAAGTCGCTGTTTCGACCGTAGATACCTAAGTTTAGGAACTACCCTTCGGGTGTGTACTTAAATGAGGAACTGTTATAATGTAACTAGTTTAACTAGAGACATTATCTCTATATCAGTGCTTAATCCATTGTGGATAAACCTTTATATTCTAGATCACTAAGTGTTTCATTATATAAAGATGAGACTGAGATAAACACATTAATGTGAATAACAGAATTTATATTTTGAATATAATTAAAATCTCAAACATATAAAATGACAAATAAATAGCTCAAATTGATTTGATCAATAGAGACTTATTTGTGGCATTGTTGTCTGGGACACAATTATACAAAACTCGTATATCCACACTTTTGAAGAGTGGATACTAGGACTGATTTGACTATTCAAATGAGGTCTGCGAATCTAGTTTATTAGGTATAACACCTAAACACTATTTACTTGGTAAGTATGAAAGCCACCGATCTGTTAGCCCTATTCATGGTGAAATAAGTGGGCCCATATCTAGCTAGGCTAGATGTGAACATGAATATTTCGTGACCTTAACGGATGTGGCATCACGTTATGGTTATGTGTTTCTTTTGAAGAAAACAATTCGGAAACTTTTAGAGTTTCGACACGAAGTAGATAAATAGATCGGCTATAGTATTATACCATCGCGGTAAGACCGTAATGAAAATACTTAAGCATTAAGTTTCATACATAAATGAAAGAGTACATTATTCTTTCATATGAGGACTCCTCTCGAGACACGTCAGTTAGACGGTGTGTCCGAACTAAAACCAATTTTTGTTGGACATGATAAGGTTTATCACGAGTCGCTCTGAGCTACTGTTTCCTTCAAAGGATATGTATTAACAGTGCAAAACTTATTTAGAATAAGGTTCCATATAAATCTGTTTGACAGATATCATATAGGGTATGAACAGGAAAGAAACGGGGTTTCACATTCCTGATAATTTGGGTATGCCAGGCATAACGTTTGGATGATACCAAACTAAAAGACCCAAATTGGATAAGTTCCAATATAGGTTATCCTAAGGGAAACCTTAAGTATAGTACTTGTAAATCTCACTTGAGAACAATATGATTGTTGCTCACCATGCGGTTTTCCTGAGAGGAATACCGATATACAGTGGTCAGTGGGAGGATAGTGATACTCGATGAAAATCAGAGTAATACTATTCAAGGCACGAAGTCCTTAATGGTACACAAATAGTTCATCTATGATGAATCTATACCATTAATCTTCGAATACACAAGAACAAGGTAGATCAGATAGAGTCAGAAAACAACCTAGGGTATGGGTTTCTGATCTAACCTCATAGAGATGTAATCTTATTGAGGAATACCAACCGACTACGTACGAGGAAATGATACAAGGTATCAACTCCCTATTTGGCAAAGTGCCATGAGTCCAAAATGGATTCCATGTATAACAACTATTTTGGATACTAGTTGTTGTACCACAAGCATTGTGTCCTATTGGTACATTAAACGTCTTCAAGGAAGACATACATGGAAGGCAACATACCAACGTACAAAGCTAGGCTTATAACGGAAAGTATCGTTATCAACATTGTGTTAATAACGGTTCAACCTTTTACCTGTTGCCATGGTAAATCCATTTTGAAGATGCTTGTTGATAACTGCATATTTCATTTATGAAATGTGTCAGTTACAGATCAAAATCGCTTTCCTGAAAAGGAAACCTTTTGGAGGATGATTAGAACATCCTGACGATTTTGTATAACCAACAAACAAGGTTTGCGGGTTATTCGATCCATGTTTGGATTGAAGCAAGCATAAGGTTCTTGGAACTGTCGTTTTGAAATAATCATAATGATTTATGATTTGACTCAAAACGAAATAATTCTTGTGTATATAAGGAGGTTAGTGGGAGAGGGCACTGACAATGAAATTCCCATAAAACAATTGGTGAAAGCTTGGCTTTCATAGATATTCTTTCAATAGAAATTCTCCGTAGAATTCTGGGGAGTAACAACCTTTATTCAAGGAATAAAGATCTACTGGGATAGATTTGGAGTTGTTAACACTCTCTGGGAAATTGTACATTTAAAATGTACTTGTATTGGTGTCTCATACGCTTCGAGCATATGGAGTCACAATCGGGTCAATCCAAGTGATAGTCACTGGATTGAAGTTAAGAACATCTGTTAGTATCTTAGAGAACTAAAGATGTTGTCTTAAACTATGGAGAAGGAGAACTTGAAGTGACTGGGATCACTGCTGCAAGTTTCCAAACAATTAAATACTACGGTACTATAAAGTTTGAATAACGGGACAGTGAGCTGGAAATATTCCGAGCAAGATAACTGTTGCCGAATAAACAACAAATGCGGATTATTGCTGCAGCTGAGGCAGCAATAGAAGCCATTTGGATCGAAATAAATCTAATTAGATTAGATATAGTTCTTTTAGCAGCTGAGCTAGGCGTCAGCACAGGCTAAGGAATTAAAGGTCTCATCGACGATCCAGATATATACTTCTATATCATCTGATTCGTTCGGATCATACATCGTGGCGATGTGATGATCGTGTAAATCGCGTTAGACGATAATTAACAAATCCGCTGACGAAAACCTTTCCTCAGCAATTTGAGCGAACCGTACATAGTTCGGGTGTGGGACACTTGAGTGACTGGCTATGTGCCAAGTGGGAGATTGTTGGACAAAATGACCCATAGCGTCACTATTTGCACAGATCATTGTGTTTGTTGTAGCAAATTAACTATGTGACAAGGAAATTGCACACTCATCATTTGTGATTAGATCACCATAGATATATAAATGAAGAGAGGTCCCTATGATTAGTTCCTGGACTGAGAATGATATGAGACAGTATCAGTCCCCGAAGGATTAATCATTAAATATCCCTAGCCGGAGTATTATCGAGACTGGACATCGATAATGCGGAATAGGCTAGTATTGCACTTGTGTGCGTTGTGAGGGCACAATGACATAGTTCTCATATATATAAGTGCTGGAGACTTATGAAAGTGCGATAGGAGGTCGTGTTTCACCGATGGTACGGGAAACAGCTTCGCTCTGGATAGACCCTTCGGAATCCCATTGGTATTATGACTATGTGTCTATGGGAGGCCGAAATCAAGGTAGGTGTGTATAGTCTTAACCTGAGACTTACATCGCTAATACTTACGATAATCGATAGACTTTGGTCTTGGTGGTACAGGCTTTAACCGGTTATGCGTACACCACTTCTGGGTTTATCAGAGAGTCGTAGTGTATTGGATGTGATGTCAAGACGGAAGTATCACTCCAGTCATAGTGGAGATGATGTCACGCAGGATACGGTATTAGTGCTCTTAAGTGCTGCGCGGCATCGGGATATTATGACAAGGTCATGTATATCCGATTATAGAGACTAGTTACCAGACATCCGACATGTGCTTCGTACGGGGCAGACACTTATCCAGCCCTAGGCCTAGCACGTGACTATCCGATACTGGCCGATATGCACAATACAATAGTATACTACGCTTGATACAGATCTTAATATTCTTATAAGAATATGTCTGGAGAATTGGAAAGACTTGGTGCTTTGCTAGGAGTCGACCTTGTCTCGTAAATCGGTAGAACATAGTACTTGGTACGTACGTGATTCGGATACTCCGATGACCGTATTTACTGCCAACATATCCGGGGATCTCATGGGTCGCTTCCCAAAGATTCACCGATGACGTATGACTCGCACTTATATTAATCTGGGATTAATATGATGAGAGAGAGAAATTATCTTGGATTAATTGCGGAGAACTTTATCTTGGATAAAATGCCTTATTAGGAGAGAGAGAGATCGATTAATTTGGAATTAATCGATAAAATAATATATTCGATATATTATTAAACGAAATTAGATTTCGACGCGGAATTAAAAATCGGATTTTAATTCGGGCAAAAGAATTAATTTGGAATTAAATCATTAGCGATCTTAATATAATTCCGCTAGGCGTAATTATTTAATTCTCGTCGCGATGGAAATTCGTTAATTCGGAATTAGCGAATTTGGGTCCGAAAGTGTTTGCGGACACATTCGTATTTTGAAACGGGTGGAATCCGCAAATCACATCGCGATATCTCATTACTTGATACGAATAGATGATGGATGTATCTAGTCACCTTTAAGGGATGATACATTGTCTCTATTCTCAATGTGAGATAATGATGGCAAATGATGAATTTTCTTTGGAGGGGAAAAACCTTTCACGTTTTTTTGAAGGGTTTTTGATTAAAAAAAAATTCATTTGGTATTTGATATCATTTCATTTTGTTTTTTTTTTTCTCTCTCACGTTTTTGAACAAAAAGAACAAGTAAATTGAAAAGGAAAAACTCTCTCCTCTTCTTCTCCTCTCTTCTCTCACGCCATTTCTGGTTTCAAGGGGCAGTGAACTGCCGAACAGAACAAAGGAAATGGAGGGAAGCAAGTGTGTTTTGTTTCAAAACAAGAGTGCTAGCACACTCCGGGATCATGCCAAGGTGATAAGGGAAGTATACCCATGAGCAAGGAACGTTTTGATGAAGCTTGGAGCTCGTTTTTCTTGATCAAAATGGAGCAAAACAGAAGCACAAACTGCTGCAGTGGGCGCACATGAGCAGTGGGCAGTGAGCAAAATTTCAGTTCGTTTTTGTTGCCAAATCGTCTCTCAACCGCTCGATGTAAGTATTCCGCACTTCCGTCGTTGTATTTGCTTATGATTCATGCTTGAGTTTTGATCTTGGGACCTATAGAAACTCCAACACAAATAGGAGAATTAACCATGAGGGTACATGACCAAGAAGTAACATTCATGTTTTCAAGGCATGAATTTCCCAGATGATGAAAAGAAGGAGGAATGTTTCACACTCGATGTGATACACAGTACCATTCAGAACTCCAATGCAATGCAAAGTTATACTGACAAACTTAAAACATGTCAATTGCCTGTGGAGCCTATAGATAAAGCGTCTTTTGTACTGAAGGAGCCAATTCTTTCTTGCACTACAAGCAACATAAGAGAAAAAGATCCACCAGCTCAACAATTGGAGGAATTTCATCAGCATTTGATGATGCCAAATTGTACAAAGAAAAGGGCAAGAAAAGACATGATGAGAAGTTAGTGCGCATACAACTGGAACTAGGGCAGAAGGTACTGTTAAACAAATCAAGGGTGAAATTCTTCCCATGGAAGCCAAAATCACGGTGGTCAGGTCCATTTGTGATCACCAAGGTTTTACCAAATAGAGCCGTTGAGATACATGATCCTGACGCTAACAAAACTTTCAAGTGTTACACTTTCAGATCCAGCTTAACATTCGAGAAGCCAAGTCTGGCTGACGACTTTAAACTTAGCGCTAGCAGGGAGGCAACCCATGCAATTTTTGTATATAATGTGATTTGGTGTGTTTTATTTTTGTGTGTTTAATTTTTACAGGTTTAGTCATTTCAAGATGGAAGATGCTCTCGCAAATCTTCACAAGCAATTTCCTTCTCTCCCTCAAAAATCTCTGATGAAAGTTTACAATGCTCGCTTGGAACTGATGAGGTTACTGATGATCAAAGGTATTCCTACTCAAATTCGTTGGATTATTGAAGCACGAGTCCGATTGGCAGGTGAGTCTTCTGACTCTTTTATTTCAAATCTGCCTGGTTTTGGAAGAAACACATATGCTAAGAAACGTAGAGCTAAACAAATGGGTGTTTGTTACAAATGTGCACGCTGCAATTGCAATACTCGTTGTCGTTCTTTAGGAATGGTGTCAGATAATCGTGAAGACAAAATTAAATTCATTAGGGATGGCTTGAGTAAGGAGTCTTTAGATGATATATCTTCGACTTTTGAGACGCATCCCAGTGGATATGTTCACATAGCCATTCGTAAATTACAAACACAATTCCAAAAGGAAAGACAACTGTCAAGTCTCGGGAATCTGACTCAAAAAGACCCTGTTTGCCAATTTATAAGAAAATTGGATGGGAAGCTTGTCCCTAACGCATAGACGTCAGTCAAGCCGCTACTTTTCTTATAAATATTATATCTCTTTGTCTTTTCTTAATAATTGTGATTTATTTTGTTGTTTTCTTTTATTTTCTCCGACAGGATCCAGACCTTTTTGACTATCACGATATTATTTCGCTACTAATCGTCCTTTGGAAGATACTTGTGCTATTTTTACTCACCCTTTTCAGGTACTATAAATTCCGCCCGTCATTGCACTTTTGAAGGCATCCAGAGTTGAGAAAGAAATACATATAAAAAATGGAAGCCACTTCAAGAAGACGAGTTGAAAACATCTGTGTGTTTTGTGGTAGTAGTGTTGGAACTAAACCACAATACGTAGAAGCAACACAAGAATTGGGTCGAGTCTTAGTGCAAGGAATATGCACTTAATATATGGCGGAGGCAATCTCGGACTTATGGGGATCGTTTCAAAGGCTGTACAGGAAGGAGGCAGTCATGTTTTGGGAATCATCCCAAAACCCTTGGCAGAGGCAAATCTTATTGGATCATCAAACGGAGAGGAACTGATCATGCCAGGTATGTCTGAACGACTGGTAGAAATGATTAACCATGCTGATGCTTTTATCGCTTTGCCAGGTGGCTTGGGCACATTGGAGGAAATTTTTATAGTACTATCTTGGGCGAACCTGAACATACACCATAAACCAATTGGACTGCTCAACATTGATGGATTTTATGATTTTTTTTGTGTGTTTCTTAATGATGCTCGGAGAAATGGGTTCGTGTAGAAACCTTTGAAAGAACTCCTCTTTACTGCCAGAACTGCTCCGGATCTAATAGACCAACTCATAGCCTATGAACCACAAGTTGACCCTATCCTTTCAAAGATAAATTGGTCCGAGGACGATCGTGGTAAGAGGCGTCGGATTAATCTGGATCTTAACCTTTAATTTCCTGTAGATTTTCAGCTAACCAGGTACGACCTTATTAACTCTCCTTTTACTGTTTAAGATATTGGGGACAATGTCTCATTTAGGTTTGGGGGAGGGAATTAGTTGATTAGTACCTTGTTTTTAGTTTTTATGTTTTTTTTTATTTTTAGTCCAAAATTTTTCGAAAAATACAAAAAAAATTAAAAATTTTCAAAAAATATTACAAAAATATTTTGGCATTTTATTTAACTAAAAAGGTGAAATTGGTAAGAGATAGCTGAGTAAGAAGTTTCCACTCCTGAGATGTATCGCAAACCTATTTCGAAACGAGTTAATTTTTTTATTTCATTTTGAATTATTTAATTTGTGAATTCTCCTTAAAACGGACTAAAATGGATCTTCATATGCTCAGTTGACTGATATTATCAACATATATAGTAACATACGGACATGAGCTAAAATTGAAAAGTTTGTAATATTCAGTGCTCTAGTTTAATTGGAGGAAACATCTCAAAAAGCAATGGAGTAAAAAAAATAAAAAAAAAATTTCTAAGATCCGAGTTATTAAGTCCGTAGGGGTGTTTTAACACCTAGTGCCCTAAAACCAACTGGTTTGGGAGTCACTGGCCCAAAGCTCGCTACATGGATCAAAGATGCTGCAAAAATATATATATCTGAAATCTGAGTAATTAAGTCCGTAGGGGTGTCTTAACACCTGCTGCCCTAAAGCCAACTGGTTTGGGTGCCACCGACCCAACACTCGTTA
>SKCR01009490.1:0-23655 GCA_019454045.1 Zanthoxylum bungeanum
GACTCGTATATCCACACTTTTGAAGAGGGGTACTAGGACTGATTTGACTATTCAAATAAGGTCTGCGAATCTAGTTTATTAGGTAAAGTACCTAAAATACTATTTGCTTGGTAATAGTGTTAGTGCCACCGATCTGTTAGCCCTATTCACGGTGAATAAGTGGGCCCATATCTAGCTAGGCTAGATGTGAACATGAATATTTCGTGACCTTAACGGATGTGGCATCACGTTATGGTTATGTGTTTCTTTTGAAGAACACAAATCAGAAACTTTAAAGTTTCGACACAAATACATAACAATCGGCTATAGCATTATTCCGCCACGGTAAGACCGTAATGGAAAATACTTTAGCAGTAAGTTTTCCGTATAAACTATATATTCTTTCAATGAGGACTCCTCTTGGAACACGTCATTTTGACGGTGTGTCCGAACAGGATTAACCGAATTTTGTTAGACATAATAAGGTTAATCACGAGTCGCTTTGAGCTACCATTTCCTTCAATAGGATATGTACTAACAGTGCAAAACTTATTTAGAATAAGGTTCCATATAAATCTGTTTGACAGATATCGTATAGGATATGAACAGGAAAGAAACGAGGTTTCTCATTCCTGACAATTTGGTATGCTAGGCATAACGTTTGGATGATACCAAACTAAGGACCCAAATTAGATAAGTTCCAATATAGGTTATCCTATGGGAAACCATAAGTATAGTACTTATACATCTCACATGAGAACAATGTGATTGTTGCTCTCCATGCGGTTTTCCTAAGAGGAATACCGATATGCAGTGGTAAGTGGGAGGATAGTATAACTCGATGAAAATCGGAGTAATACTGTTCTAGGCACTGAATCTTAATGGAACATAGATAATTCATCAAGGATGAAACTATACCATTAATCTTCGAATACACAAGAACAAAGGAAGTGATATGAGGTATCGACTCCCTATTATGACAAAGTGTCATGAGTCCGAAATGGATTCCATGTATATCAATAAGTTTGGATACTAGTTGATGTACCACAAAGCATTGTGCCTATTGGTACTATAAGTCTTCAAGGAAGACGTACATGGATGGCAATATACCAACGTATAAAGCTAGGCTTTTAACGGAAATGTATCGTTATCGACATTGTGATTGATTACGATTCAACCTTTTACCTATTGCCATTGTAGATCCATTTGGATGATGCTTGCTGACGTGAGCATAAGTTCTTGGAATTATCATTTTGATGCAATCATAATGGTGTATGATTTAATTCAAAACGAAAATGATTCTAGTGTAAATAAGAGGGTTAGTGGGAGCGCACTGACAGTGGCTGTCCTATAAAATAATGATAATACGTCATTTCTTGGAAATGATATTCCCATAAATAAAAATGTCGGCGAAAGCTTGGCTTTCGAAATACTCTCCGTGGAACAGTACATTGAAAAATGTACAAGACCTGGTGTATCATACGCTTTGAGCATATGGATTCACAAACAGGACAATCCGAGTGATAGTCACTGGATTGATGTTAGGAACATCCGTTAGTATCTTAGAGAACTAAGGATGCTGTCTTAGTCTATGGAGTAGGAGAACTTGAAGTGACTGGGATCACTGTAGCAAGTTTCCTATAACCGATAAAGACGACTAAAAGTCGCAAACGGTACTATACAGTTTGAATAACGGTGCAGTGAGCTGGAAATATTCCGAGCAAGATAACTTGTTGCCGAATTAACAACAAATGCGGATTATTGCTGCAAGCTAGGCAGCAATAAAAGCCATTTGGATCGATAATAAATCTAATTAGATTAGATATATTTCTGTTAGCAGCTGAGCTAGGCGTCAGCACAGGCTAAAGAATTAAAGGTCTCATCGACGATCCAGATATATACTTCTATATCATCTGATTCGTTCGGATCATACATCGTGGCGATGTGATGATCGTGTAAATCGCGTCAGACGATAATTAAGCAAATCCGCTGACGAAAACCTTTCCTCAGCAATTTGAGCGAATTGTACATAGTTCGGGTGTTAGACACTCGAGTGACTGGCTATGTGCCAAGTGGGAGATTGTTGGATAATATGACCCATAGCGTCACTATTTGTACAGATCACGGTGTTGCTGTACAAATTAACTATGTGACAAGGAAATTGCACTCTCATCATTTGTGATTAGATCACCATAGATGTATAAATGAAGAGAGGTCCATATGATTAGTTCCTGGGATTGAGATGATATGAGACAGTATCAATCCCCGAAGGATTAATCATTAAATATCCCTAGCCGAAGTATTATCGAGACTGGACATCGATAATGCGGAATAGGCTAGTATTGCACTTGTGCGCGTTGTGAGGGCACAACGACATAGTTCTCATATATATAAGTATTGGATACTTATGCAAGTGCGATAGGAGGTCGTGTTTCACTGATGGTACGGGAAACAGCTTCGCTCTGGATAGACCCCTCGGAATCCCATTGGTATTATGACTATGTGTCTATGGGAGGCCGAAATCGAGGTAGGTGTGTATAGTCTTAACCTGAGACTTGCATCGCTAATACTTGTGATAATCGGTAGACTTTGGTCTTGGTGGTACAGGGCTTTAACCGGTTCTGTGTACACCGCTTCTGGGTTTATCAGAGAGTCGTAGTGTATTGGGTGTGATGTCGAGACGGAAGTGTCACTTCAGTCATATTGGAGTTGATGTCACGCAGGATATGGTACTAGTGCTCTTGAGTGTTGCGCAACCAATCGGGATATTGTGACCAGGTCATGTATATCCGATTATAGAGACTATGTTACCAGACATCCGACATGTGCTTCAGACGGGGCAGACACTTATCCAGCCCCAGCCCTAGCACATGATTATCCGATACTGGGCCTATACACAATACTACGGTATACTACGCTTGATACAGATCTATATATTCCTGTAAGAATATTTCTGGAGAATTGGGTAGGCATGGCGTTTTGCTAGAGGCTACCTTGTCTTGTAATCGATATAAACGTAGTACGAGGTACTTACGTGTTCGGACAGTCCGACGATCGTATTTACTGCCAACATATCCGGAGATCTCATGGGTCGGTTCCTGAAGATTCACCGATGACGTATTACTCGCACTTTGATTAATCTGGGATTAATTAGAAGAGAGAGATAGAATTAATCTGGGATTAATTCGATGAGAGAGAAAATTAATCTGGGATTAATTACGGAGATATTTTATCTCGGATAAAATATCGTTAAAGAGAGAGAATGATTAATTTGGAATTAATCGGTAAAATTAATATATTTGATATATTAATCGAAATTGGATTTCGACGCGGAATTAAAATTAGATTTTAATTCGGGCGAACGAGTTAATTTAGAATTAATTCGTTAGCGACGTGAATAGTGAATTCGCTAGGCGTAATCACTTAATTACGACGCGACGAAAAATTCGTTAATTTGGAATTAGCGAACCCGAGCCCGAGAGTGATTGCGAGCGCATTCGCATTTCGAATTCGAGCGCGGCACGCGAGTCACATCAAGCGTCAAATCGCTAGTCGCGTCAATCGTCAAATTAATTGTCACTTTGAGTGATGTGACTTGACAATATGTCACTTTATTAAAGTGAATAGATGTGATGTGAATAGTGATGTGAAATGATGAAAGCCTTTTGCCTTTTTGACTTTTGTACTTGGTAAATGAAAAGGCTTTTGTATTTTTGATTTTATTTTGGAAATAAAATATAAAAATATAAGTAAAACCATTTTGCCTTTTCTCTTTCATCATTCACGGTTTCACGTGAATAGCTTTTCCCTCTCATTTTTCTTCCTCTCTTTATCTTCTTCATCTCCTTCACGCATGGTGCGATTTCTTCTCCTTTTTCTGGTCAAAACCGAAACTTTGAGAAGCAAATTGGAAGATGATAAGTGCTAGCACACACCTTGAGTGATACATAGGTGATAGGGAAGTGTCTTCATGAGCTTGGAAAGCTTGAAGCTTTGAGCTTCAATGGTGCTCAACAATGGCCGAATCTTGGAGGATCCAAACCAGTCCAAATCGCACAGCCCACTGCAAGATGAAGCTACTTGCCGTGACTTGGAGGGAGCCAAAACGCATCTTGTTCTTCATCCTCAAAACCGAATTCAATGAGTTGATTCCGCCACCTCCTTTGTTGTGTTCATATGTGGTTTTTTTTATGCATGTTTTGTGATCCTTGGGACTTTGATTGAACACTTTCATATTAGATGTCAAATATAACTCGTAACAATTACGATTAAATCGACATCGATAATCGCATATATAAAGTATTCACTATGTCATCATCAAATGATACATAATATTGTTTAGACATTCTAATCAATATCTCTTTCGAAAAAGGAATCATCCTTTACGAAAGATGAATACTATGTATAAGACATACAATAACTGTCGAACAGTTATACTAAATGTCATACAGATAGCCTTGTTATGTCTTTCATTAGATCATATCTAATGTACGACTAATAGGAGTATCTCACAAGTCTCTTGGTTTTATATCTTATATAAAACTTTATATCAAATATAACAAGGAGACTACTCCACTGCTTTCACGGAGTAAAGAAGACTTAGGTAAATCTTTTACCTCACAAATATCTCATTATTACTATAATAATGATAATGTCGTTAGGATATATAACACTAGAAAGTAATTTGTACGCTCCCACTAACCTTTTTATCACATATGTATTCTATATACTTGACAAGATCAGACAATCTGACGATATCAAAAATAGAGAACACATATTTCTGGAAGACTTATCCGAGTCTACAATAGGCTCTATAGCTAGCACACTAAACTGCAATTTCAGCAGAACACAAACTCTAGGGCCATTCCAGAATGTACTCTTCAAACAAGGAAATCACAAATGATCTCTTCTTCGAATAAGTCATCCAAAAACGCCACTTTGCATTCTTTAGCTAAAATATACAGTTTATTATCAACATTAACCAATATCTTTAATTGTTCATTTAGTGTGACTAGAGATAAGTTTTCTCAGAATCTACAATAGATTGCTGAGTATAACATTTCTCACTGTCATATTGTAAAGGTCAAACCTTTAACAAGCTCACAATGCTTTCGCTGCGCAAACAATTAGCACATATCATGAACTAATTCATAATGAAAGCTTAATCAAGTTCAAAACTTGATCGTAGTAAGCTATGAACAATCTAAGATCTAAGGTTCAATGGTGAACTTCCAGAATCGATATCAAATATCGCTTCCATTACAAGTTATAGGATAATTTTTCTTCAGTAAGAAAACAACGGAACCATTAAGTATCAAATACTCGTGAATGATTCTGTTATCCCATTGGACTTGTATAGAAGATGTATAAGGGTTGTTTCATCTTATTAATTATATAGTTCCAATTATAATTTATCATTCTCACATTTGACTTCAATAAGTCAAGTCTTTTCTACAATAATCAACATCAGATGTTACACACAAAACAATAAAACAATTTTATTACTTAGGATCGTAGGAAAGATATTCTATTAAATAGAATACAATATTCTATTAAACAGAATAAACGATAAACTTTTACTTATACCTCCGAGGTGTAAGTAATTTCCATTATATAACTATTATATAAAAGAAAGATTGAAATCTCAAACTTTTCAAGATTCAAATTTTCTACCTATACATATCATATATGCAACTGTAGAAAATAATGGAACATTAATTAAAGAGATGAATTAGTGTTACTGGAGTATAACCCCAAGAGTATTGAAACTAATTCGGTAACTTTCAATATCAGACGAATCAAATCATATAAGATTCGATTGCTCCCACTACTCAATTCCATCAAGATGGAATCGTGGAAGAACAATATTGAATATGAATCATTTCACTAATAACCTTAGAACTAATTTCTTTAAATTCAAATGTTCGATCGTATCAAATATCTTTGAACAGTTCAAAGACATGTAATGAATTTTAAGGATCAAGTTTTCAAAATACTTTAGATTGAATATATTTGAACAAGTCAAAAATGTTCAATCTTCGTTTCATCAGAACAGATTGAAAGTTCTTGATACTTTCAAGACTTTCAATATGTGTTCCTTCAGAAACATGTAACTAAGTTATGACATTCATCAACTAAGTTACTAAATAAAGAAAACTACCTTAAGCAATTATTATTTATTAACTACATACATCCAATGTATCAGTTAAATAAATTTGGTGGTCCAATGACAATCATTGGTTAAACGAGATCTTAATCACTTTCCTGAATACAATATTCATTAAATGGATAAGGATATGTGGTGTGATCTAGTATCAAACCATCCTTCACCATACGGAATAAGCATCCAATGCTTAAGTGATTAAACCCATAAAGCACCATTCTAAATTATTTACTTTACCGAATAATTTTTCTTAATGTTTATCTCTTCGTCAATGACACTACTAGTTATTATAAAATATGTAACAATTGTTTATAAAGAACAAGTGACTATCCAATAGTCGCAAGTTCTGATATCAAATATCAAAACAATCGTTAACCAATATTTCAAATAACTAGACGGGAGATCTGGTATCCAATACCTATAGTTGTAGTATTGTGAAAATCGATATTTTCTATACACAAATATACGCATCTCCTTTCTTTAGCTTTACTATTTGCATTCAACTATTCACAACAATTGTAAATAACTAATTAGCAAATTGTGCCAGACACATTACCTCTAAAGGTAATTAAAGCTTAGAAACGTCATTACTAGATAAACAAATACCTAATAGGGCTTTCTAAATGCCAGTCAAGAATCTCGAGACATGAACTAATTCAAGTCAATTCTTACTGCATAAGAAACTATTGTCTCTAAAGTATTATATCCTAACGGGGATATCTATCTAGATTATCTATTATGACTTAGAAACTAAGTCATTAACCATCTTTATTTTTGAAGAAAATCGGAACAACAGTTCCCAATGGTTTAGACTAATCTAATAATATCATAGTCTAGTAGTATCTAGAACCTATTCTAGAATAACTGCACCAAGAGTCAAGTCAGATAACATATCAAAATATGTGTGGCAGTAAATAAAAGTTTAATTCTATATAAACAATAGAATAAGGAAACAAACAAGCAGCAATTTCCATAATAACATACACTGCCTAAGTTATGGAATATTTTAAACTTAGCAGTGCCTCCATTATTTTTACGTAATGCCGTAATCCCCAACGGAAAGACGAGAATTCAATAATTAAATCGAATTCCATAATGGGAAGAGGACCCCATGAATATATTTCGACTCACAGCAGAGGCACGGTCTCGCCGACGTATATTCACAGGTAGACAACTAATTGTCAATCACTCACTAGTGACTCCAAGGTTCCGGTCCTGGTCGTTTCTCGTTGTCGCTGTGAAGGTAGGCCCACAAGGAGACGTACCAAGGTTAAACTTGTCAATGATAAACTCAAGTTACTTGCGTAACCCTGACAGCTAGGGCACGTTCAGGATTCCGCTTTCGCTTGAATTTATCTAGTATCTAATATACATTCGGCATAAATAAATTTCTATCAGCTACACCCTCACATCAGAGGCACGGTCTCGGATGTAGTCAACGAAAAGATATTTACAAACCGTATTGACAAGACGGACCAAGAAACAAGTATTCCAAATACTAGTTACTTTAAAACCTTATTAAGCGGGGATATTCCATTAAGTGTCATACACCCTAAATCTAATCAAATTAGATTATAACATGCATGTATAAAGTCAAGAAAACATGATTAAACATTGAATAAAACAAGCTAATCATTTTATGGAGGCTAGAATCAGAACAGATCGCTCTGATACCATTTTTGTAGGGGTTTTAGGGGGAATATCCGGTAACGCAGCGGAAGCGGCGGAAGATCGTATCTTCCGATTCAAAACTTTTTCTTGGATTAATTAAATAAACATATTTATTTAATATCCCAATAATCAAATTATGAAATAAAATTCAATAATCCATATTAGGTGAATTTACCACCAATTACCCTTACTTTGGTATTTTGTCCATTTTAGTCCGAAATTGATCTAATCAATTTTGAATGATTCTAAATCATTTCTAAGATGAACTTAGCATGTTCAAAACATCAAAACACCAAAAGCAACCAAATCCCCAAATTTTCCCACTTTGGCCGAATGCACCAATTAGGACCCATTTTGTGCACTTTGTCATTTCATGCATCAAAACACATCAAGATGTAATCCAATGAACATGAAACTTTATATGCATCATATAAACATCCAAATACACAACATATATGAAAACCCCCAAATTGGAATTGGTATGAACCCTAATTTTTCAATTTCTTCAAATTGGACAAATTAGACCAAATTGGTTAAATCAACTACTTCAATCATGTTTCTTCCATCCAATCAAAGTCTCAACACAATGAAACAACTCAAGATCAAATCTAGGTCATCTAAGAGTTGGTCAACAACTCTAGATTAGCAACATGGTTTCCAAAACCTAAAAGAAAGCTTATAACTACAATAGTCACAACCTTCCTTCATCATACATGCTCAACACTTCCATCAAAACTTCCATCAACAAAAACACAAGGAATAAGAAAGAAATAACCTAAGAACATCATATGTTAAAGCCTAGATCCTAAGGAACATTTTCCTCTCTAATAGTAAGTTGAAGAAACTTACTAAAAACCAAGCTTTCTTTGATTTCTTCTTTCTTTCTCTCAAGCTCCTTTGTTTCCTTAATGGAGTTTATTGTAAAGTGAATTAGGTTATGATGAAATGAAATGAAAAACAATATATACTTGTTTCCAACTTGCCTTGGCCGAAATTCACAAGGCAAATACAAGTCTTGTAATTTCATTTTCATTTCACTTTACATTTAATCAACTTGATAAAATATCTTAATAACACTTTATAGATATTTATATTAAGTCAACAAATGCAACTAAGAAGAATATAACTCTTATATTAAGTGTTATGGCCGAAATTAATAGAAAATAAAGGAAAAAGATATTTTATTTTTCAAACAATTTTGAACAAATATCTTAAGAAGTCAAAATCAATTTGACAACCTTTTCCTTTAATGTATAAGTCAACAATTGCAACTTATAATCATTTCCTAACTTTATCATATGGTGATATATTTTATTTTAATTATATTAATCATTTAACAATTAAATAATTAAATAATTAATTAAATATAAATATATCAAATATATGTATTATATTTACTTTAAATATCTCAAATACATATATTGATGATATATGTCAAATACCTTTATTTGACTATTTATTAATGTGTATTAATAATATCATATATTAAATACAAATACACATTAATTAGGAAATGACGGTTCGGCCCGTTCGCATGTATTTTTCGTTTAACGATTAAACGATTTATAAATAATCATCGTTATTCATAAATGTTGCTCTAGTGCTCTACGAGTATGTTTCATTATTGAGACTCTCTAGATTCAGGTATATCCGTCACGAAATCCAATTTCGTGTCCATAATCTATCCACCCGTAGATTATGACGATCACGGATAAACTAGCTGAATCATACAGGTCGAGGTCATTGCATACGTATAATCCCTCCGTCACAGGTATCCAGATAATCCCAGAGATATAGAAGTGAACGTCAAATCTCTATAGGTATTATCTCGTCGACGTATCTATTAACAATCTCTAAATAACACTCGGAACTTACTTCCGATGTATACTGTGGCCACAGATTTAACAGACTGCTAATAATATATGGACTACCTATGCTCTGTACACAGAACTGACGGATCCTATCTTGACACACACAGGATATCCTGAGGATCGATCCACACCCAACGAACAGGCGGAGGTCTGATCTAAATAGATCGGTGACGTGACTGCCATCTAAGTGTGGAGGATGTCTCATACATCCACAGTGGTGTCTCAAGTCGAAGGACCACTATGCTACTCAACCCGAGAAGATTCTTATTGACGTTGGCGTACCATCCATTAAGAATCTTCGGTGAGCCATTCAGTGTTTATCCACTATAAACACCTACACGTCTATACGAGTCTCCATAGACTCATGGTTCATTGGGATAAACCATCGGACCAAGTCTCGATATACGACATGTACTGGTCTCAACGGATTTGACTAACCGACCCGTGGTAGCAAATCTTGACCAGGAACTATGTTTGATAATATACATATAGCAGTGACACTTCCCAATGTCAATTACAAACTAACTTTGTAACTGTGTACTGCATATATATTATCGGGCCTTTGTCTAATATATACATATCACTAAACCACATTTAGTTTCAATCTAATCGTAATCAGATCGAATACGTATATAAGAACAAGAGGTGCAACCATAAATAAGTAATATTATGGAATAAGAGGATGTTCGTATTCATGAATCAGACATAAATACGATCCGGATTGGCGCTCTGAGCACCACCCCCACACAAACAACGATTTGATTTTGTGCGAGTCAAACTCGTCTTTGTGAATAAGTACATAAAGTACGAATTCTCGGATTAAATTAAACTACAACATTAAATCTAATTTAACATGCATTTAATTCTAATTCATTTATTTAATTCCAAATTAAATAACACACTTTATTTATAAACCTTTACGACTTAAATTCAAATTTAATCGCTACAGGTCTCAAATCCCGATTAACGTCCAACGTCAATTTAATTAAAGTCCAATGGGCTTTTAATTAATTTCTTAAGGCGTGGACTTTTGGTCAACTCGGGTCAAACCCAATAACCAAAGTCCAATCCGGGAGTTACCCTATAAGCCCAAATTAATTTTGGCCCAATTAAATTACAAAGGTTCATTAAGTCGCATTTGGGCTTTATGGAAGTGGTTTTGGGCCCAATTGGATCCAATCCAATTTGCCATAACCCAACTTTGTACAACAAAGCCCATTAAGCCCAATAACAACAACAACAAGCCCAAATCCAATTTAAGGCCCAATTCAATTAAATCACAAAAACCCAATTTTTCCAATTTAATTACCCAAAGTGCATTAACATAATTAATCACCCAAATCAATATTTCCAAAACACAAATTAGGCTAATTAATCATGTTTATCTACATCAATTAGTGTCCAACATAAATTGATCAAAATCAAACCCAATACATGCTTATTGTTCTCGGCTTTTAGGGAAATTTCAAAATCGATTCGGTTTCAATCAAATTAAATCCGCAATCAATATTTCCCAATCGTTTCCAGCTCATCCAATGATCAACGAAACAAAAATTACCAAGAACAAAAATTAGGCACCATTCGGCCAAGCCAAGAATTTGGGCAAATTTGTTCCAAACAATTTTTAATAAAATTGATCCAATCAATCTTAAATTAAACATGTTATAAGCATACTCAAACATCCAATTAATTCAAATCATGCTAAAAAACATTTACCCAAATTTTAAGCCCTATTCGTATTTCATGCTTTTACTCGCTCTGATACCATTGTTGGAGTTTCTAGGTCCATAGGATCGAATAAAAAACATGAAATAAGTGCGAATACAAATCGAGAAAGTTACGGAATACTTACATCGATCGGTTGAGGGACGCGGAGGCCACGAAGACATCAAAAATAGCCCACTGGTTCACGCCCACTGCTGCAGTTCAAGCCACTAGTTTGCGCCATTTGGAGGTCCTCGAACAAGCTCCAAGCTTCGTCGAACGATTCCCGGCTCATGGGTGAACTTCCCTATCACTTTCGCATGTCTCTCGGAGTGCTAGCTCTTGTGATTTTTGCCACAAAAATCACTCACTCAAGCTTCCCATCTCACGGTTTTTGCTAAACAGAAACCAGAAATTGCACAGCCCTTTGGGCATGAGAAGATGAAGAGAATGGAGGAGAGAGAGATAAATGTGTTAATGATTTTGTATGCAAAAAAATTGGTAATTTAATTTCCAAAACCAATACCAAATTTTCCCTCCAAAACCAAAACAATAAATGCCAACCACACACATCAACTTGCCATCAATCCATCACTCAGTGAATAGTGACTGGCGTCAATCACTCAAAGTGAAAGACATCCATCACTTAATTGATGACTGATGTGACGCTAGAAGCTAATAGCGATTTGAAGCTTGATTTGATTTGCCGCACTCGAATTCGAAATGCGAATGCGCTCGTAAATAATCTCGGGCTCGGGTTCGCTAATTCTAAATTAACGAACTTTCCGTTGCGACGTAATTAAATCTAATTTAATTAAATAATCATGCCAAGCATAATTACTATTCACGTCGCTAACGAATTGATTCTAAATTAATTCGTTCGCCCGAATTAAAATCTAATTTTAATTCCCGTCGAAATCTAATTTCGTTTAATATATCAAATATATTAATTTACCGATTAATTCCAAATTAATCGTTATCTCTCTTTAAATGATATTTTATCCCAGATAAAATATCACCGCAATTAATCCCAGATTAATTTTCTCTCTCATATAATTAATCCCAGATTAATTATGATTGCGAGTCATACGTCATCGGTGAATCTTTGGGAAGCGACCCATGAGATCCCCGGATATATTGGCAGTCAAATCAGTCGTCGGACTAATCCGAACACGAAAGTACCAAGTACTACGTTTTATCGATTTACAAGACAAGGTTGGCTTCTAGCAAAGCACCATGCCTACCCAATTCTACGGAAATATCCTTACAGGAATAAGGATGTATATCAAGCGTAGTATACCGTAGTATTGCATATTTCTGTCCAGTATCAGATGATCACATGCAAGGCCTGGGGCTGGTACAGTGTCTGCCCCGTACGATGCATATATCGGATAACGAGCAACTAGTCTCTTTAGAATCGGATAATCATGACCAAGTCATATTATCCCGACGGTTGCAACCTTATAAGAGAGCCAGTTCTGCATCCATACGCGATCATCAACCCCATATGATTGGAGTGACACTTCCGTCATGACATCACACCCAACACACTGTGATTCTCGATATACCCAAAATTGGCGTACATAGGAACCGGTTAAAGCCCTGGACGACCTCAACCAAAGTATATTGATTGTCGTATGCATTAGCGGTGCAAGTCTCAGGTTAAGACCAAATACACCTACCCTGATTTCAGACTTCTATAGACACGTAGTCATACTACCAATGGAATTCCGAGGGGGTCTATCCAGAGCAAAGCTGTTTCCCGTACCATCGGAGAAAAACAAACCTCCTATTACACTTGCATGAGTATCCTATACCACACCAATACCTACGAGAACTATGCCGTTGTGCCCTCACAACGCGCACAAGTGTAATACTAGTCTTTTGCATATTCATCGATGTCCAATCTCGATAATACTCTGACTAGGGATATTTAATGATTCTGCCTTCATGGATTGATACTGTCTCATATCATTCTCAATCCAGGCACTAATCATAAGGACCTCTCATCATTTATATATCTATGTGATCTAATCACAAATGATAAGAGTGCAATTTCCTTTGTCACATAGTTAATTGTACAACAACACCATGATCTGTACAAATAGTGACGCTATGGGTCATATTGTCCAACAGGAATTGTGTCTGCCCCGTACGAAGCACTATCGGATCTCTAGTAACTAGTCTCTATAATCGGATAAACATGACCTTGTCATTTTATCCCGATGACTGTAGTACTTAAGAGAACTACTACCGTATCATACGTGACCATCATCTCCATATGACTGGAGTGATACTTCCGTCTTGACATCACACCCAACACACTACGATTCTCAATATACCCAGAAGAGGCATACACAGAAACCGGTTTAAAGCCCTAGACGACCAAAACCAAAGTAATTGATTGTCGTAAGTATCAGCGGTGCAAGTCTCAAGTTAAGACCAAATACACTTACCCTGATGTCGGATTTCCATAGACACATAGTCATACTACAAATGGAATTCTGAAGGGGTCTATCCAGAGCGAAGCTGTTTCCCGTACAATCGGTAAAACACAACCTCCTATTACACTTGCATGAGTATCCTATACCCAAATATATGAGAACTATGTCGTTGTGCCCTCCCAACTCGCACAAGTGTAATATTAGTCTTTTACGTATTTATCGATGTCCAATCTCGATAATACTCTAACTAGGGATATTTAATGATTTATCCTTCGTGGACTGATACTGTCTCATATCATTCTCAATCTAGGAACAAATCATAAGAACCTCCTATCATTTATTCATCTAGGTGATCTAATCACAAATGATAAGAGTGCAATCTCCCTTGTCACATAGTTAATTTGTACAACAACACCATGATCTGTACAAATAGTGACGCTATGGGTCATAATTGTCCAACAATTTCCCACTTGGCCTATAGCCAGTCACTCGAGTGTCTACCACCCGAACTATGTACGGTTCACTCAAACTGTTGAGAAAAGGGTTTCGTCAGCGGATTTTCATGATTATCATCTGATGCGATTTATTCGATCATCACATCGCTACGATGTATGATCCGAATGAATCAGATGACTATAGAAGTATATATCTGGATCGTTGATGAGACCGTTAATTCTTTAGCCTGCTGCAGCCAAGCTCAGCAGCTAACAGAATTATATCTAATTTAATTAGATTATTATCGACCCAGAAGGCTTCTATTGGTGCCTCAGCTGCAGCAATGACCCGCATTTGTTATCTATTCGGTAACAGTATCTGCTTGGAAGATTTCCAGCTCACTATTCTGTTATTCAAACTGTATCGTACCGTTTGCGAATTTTAGTCGTCTTTATCGATGGGGAAACTTGCAACAATGATCCCAGTCACTTCAAGTTCTCCTTCTCCATAGTTTAAGATAGCATCCTTAGTTCTCTAAGATACTAAAGGATGTTCTTAACATCAATCCAGTGACTATCACTTGGATTGGCCTGTTTGTGAATCCATATGCTCAAAGCGTATGAGACACCAGGTCGCGTACATTTTCAATGTATGATTTCTCGGAGAGTTTTCTCGAAAGGCAAGCTTTCACCGATGATTTTATGGGAATATCATTTCCAAGAAATGACATATTTTATCATTATTTATAGGACATTCACTGTCAGTGCGCTCCCAGTAACCTCCTTATATACACAAGAATCATTTCGTTTTTGAATTAAATCATAAAACATTATGATTACATCAAAATGGTGATTCCAAGAACCTAATGCTTGCTTCAATCCGAACATGGATCGAATTACCTGCAAACCTTGTTTGCTAGTTTTAGGTACGACAAAATCATCAGGATGTTGTAAACATCCTCCAAAAGGTTTCCTTTTCAGGAAAGCGATTTTCCCGTTCAGTTGATATATTTCATAAATGAAACATGCAGCTTTAGCAAGCATTATCCAAATGGATTTACCATGGCAACAGGTAAAAAGTTTCGTTGTAATCAACACAATGTTGAGATAACGATACTTTTCCACTAAAAGCCTAGCTTTATACGTTGGTATGTTGCCATCCATGTATGTCTTCCTTGAAGACTTATCAAGACCAGTAGGCACAATGCCTTGCGGTACATCAACTAGTGTCCAAACATAGTTGATATACATGGAATCCATTTTGGACTCATGGCACTTTGCCATATTAGGGAGTCGATACCTTGTATCACTTCCTCATATGTAGTCAGTTGGTGTTCCTCAAAAGATTGACATATTTATTAGGTGAGATCAGAAACCCATACCCCAGGTTATTTTCTGAATCTCTGTGACCTACGCGGTTCTTGTGTATTCGAAGATTAATGATATAGTTTCATCATTGATGAACTATTTGTGTTCCATTAGGAATCGGTGCCTTGCATAGTATTACTCTGATTTTCATCGATTTTTACTATCCTCCCACTTACTACTGCATATCGGTATTCCTCTGAGGAAAACTACATGGCGAGCAACAATCTAATTGTTCTCTTGTGAGATGTATAAGTACTATACTTACGGTATCCCTAGGATAACCTACAATTGGCACTTATCCAATTTGGGTTCTAGTTTGGTATCATCCAAACATATGCCTAGCATACCCAAATTTATCAGGAATGAGAAACCTGGTTTCCTTCCCGTTCATATCTAATATGAAATCTGTCAAACAGATTTTATGGAACCTTATTCAAAATAAGTTATGCACTGTTTATGCTTATCCGTTGAAGGAAATGGTAGCTCAGAGCGACTCACAATTAACCTTATCATGTCTAACAAAATCAGTTACTTTTTTCGGACACACCGTCAAATTGACGTGTTCTGGAAAGAGTCCTCTGAGAAAGAGTACTATACTCTTTCATGTATATTAGAAACTTATTGCTTAAGTATTTTCCATTACGGTCTTACCGTGACGGTTTAATACTATAGCCGATCTGTTTGTCTATTTCGTGTCGAAACTTTAAAAGTTTCCGATTTGTGTTCTTCAAAAGAAACACATAACCCTAATGCGATGCCACATCCGTAAAGGTCACGAAATATTCATATCCACCTCTAGCCTAGCTAGACATGGGCCCACTTGCTTCACTATGAACTAGGGCTAACAGATAGGTGGCATTTGCACTTTTACCAAGTAAATAGTGTTTTAGGCACTTTGCCCAATAAACTAGATTCGTAGACTTTATTTGAATGGAATCAAATATGTCCTAGTATCCACTCTTCAAAAGTGTGGATATACGATTCTTGTTTAATTGTGTCCCAGACAATAATGCCACAATTTAGTTTCTTCTAATCAAATCAGTTTGAGCTATTCATTTGTCATTTTATATGTTTGAGATTTATTTATATTCAAAATATAAATTATGTTATTCACATCTAATGTGTTTATCTGAATATCATCTTTATATAATAAAACACTTTAGTGTTCTAAAATATAAAGGTTCACCCACAGCGGGTTAAACACTGATATAGAGATAATGTATCTAGTCAAACTAGTTACATTATAACAATTTCCAAATTTAGGTACATACCCGAAGGTTAGTTCCTAAACTTAGGTACCTGCGGTTAAAACAGTGACTTTCGTCTCGTTTTCAATTTGCAGATAAATCTCTATTGAAGTCAGTAGCCTGTTTATAGCAGATTCTGAACATCAATACATATTTATGTACCACACTAAGTATTTAAAATCCAATTTTAATACTAGTAGTTAACATAATGTTGACAAACATATTTGAAGTCGGAGCCTTGCACCGTCTTCAATTCCTTCATGTCTGCTTTGTCCAAACGGCAGTCATGTTTCCGCGATCCCGTTTGCCACAATTTAGGCAGACATTCTAGGATATGTCCTTTATCTTCCCAGAAGATTATAATGATTTGCCTTTTCCCTTTTCAATATTCCAGAAGCCTTTGGCCAAGCCATGGGTTTCTAGAATATTGATGTAAGGTGCGCCTTGCGCTATTTGCCTAATTGCAAACTTTGACTTTATATCCTGAGAATAGTCATTAACTCTCCAAGAGTTATCAATTGCAATTTAGTACTTCTAAGGTCTAAAGATAGATTTATGAAGATCCTTCAATTTCATTATCATACTTTAAGGATCTAATCCTTAGTTCTGATTCAGAAATTAATGAATCTATTGACAAGTATAATGGATTAAGCACTTAAGTTATCATTACATAAATCTTCCAAAGATTATGCTCTACTATTGCTTAACTCCGGACTTTAGGCTAAATATGTTATTTTATCAAATAAAGTAACTTATTAGTTTCCAGGACCATCCTGAAATTTTATTCCCAATTTGAAAAATTAAACCATTTAAATACATTTTCCTTAGGATTATGTTTTAAATGTCAATCTTTCTATTTATCTTGATTCTAATAGTCCAACTATTTAATCAATGATTAAGGTACTATTAAATATAATGATTATTATAGTCCAACTATATTAATCAACTATACTTGAATTGTTTGAATATAGTCCAACTATTATTAAAACAACAATTTAAATATTAGTCCAACTAACAATTAATATATATGACGAATGATATTTGTTTGAGCGCTTATGGCAAGTAATTAAATGAATGATGCAAATTCAATTCTTGCCTCCCACTATTTTTCGGCGAGCCTCTAACCCTCTGTCGAGTACTCGGGAAACCTTGATTCCTAGCGGGCTAGGATCCCGTTAAATATCACACAATCTTGACTTTGGCCAACAAATTGTATGATAATTAACTAGGAAGATCTCTAAGATCGATTGGATCCGATCCAATTCCTAGATCCAGTAGGGGGACATCCAAGTCCGAAACATATATCTTATATATGCCAATACATCCAATGTATTGCCTAACCTTTTTCCTCTGAATCAACTAAGCCTTGGCTTTGGCACAACAAACTTAGTGATCCCAGTTAAGCGCGACCCATTGACCATGGAAAGCTTCGTAATCAATGTCGATGGACAAGAAGTGGTCTGGACTTTGGCCAAAAAACCACAACTTGGACAAGACACCGATATGGAACAAAGCCTTGGTGATATGCGCTTTATTATGTGTTTAGAATGCATGTTTAAGGGTGTATGATGATGAGACATTAACAAAGATAATAAATTGGTTGCCAATTTGCATGCGAAAAACCCTCGTTCAATATTAAGCGTCTTTCCTTCCATTGAGTGATTCTCAATTAAGATCCTAGACGGCATTGGTTTGTTGGCCAAAGTCAAGGCCTTTGTCTGTCGAAGATGTGTTTGAATCACCAAGGCTTTGTTCCATATCAGTGTCTTGTCCAAGTTGTGGTTTTTGGCCAAAGTCAAGACCACTTCTTGTCCATCGACATTGATTACGAAGCTTTCCATGGTCAATGGGCCGCGCTTGACTGGGATCACTAAGTATGTTGTGCCAAAGCCAAGGCTTAGTTGATTTAGAGGAAAAAGGTTAGGCAATACATTGGATGTATTGGCATATATAAGATATATGTTTCGGACTTGGATGTCCCCCTACCGGATCTAGGAATTGGATTGGATCCAATTGATCTTAGAGATCTACCTAGTTAATTATCATACAATTTGTTGGCCAAAGTCAAGATTGTATGATATTTAACGGGATCCTAGCCCACTAGGAAACACGGTTTCCCGAGTACTCGACAGAGGGTTAGAGGCTCGCCGAAAAATAGTGGGAGGCAAGAATTGAATTTGCAATATTCGTTCAATTACTCGCCATACGCGCTCAATCACAAATTATTTCTTGGAAATGATATTCCCATAATATAATCGGCGAAAGCTTGGCTTTCGAGAAAACTCTCCGAGAAATCGTACATTGAAAAATGTACGCGACCTGGTGTCATACGCTTTTAGCATATGGATTCACAAATAGGTCAATCCAAGTGATAGTCACTGGATTGATGTTAAGAACATCGGTTAGTTTCTTAGAGAACTAAGGATGCTGTCTTATACAATGGAGAAGGAGAACTTGAAGTGAATGGGATCACTGCTGCAAGTTTCCTAAATCGATAAGACGACAAAAAGTCACAAACAGTACTATACAGTTTGAATAACGGTTACAGTGAGCTGGAAATCTTCTAAGCAAGATATTGTTACCGATAAACAACAAATGCGGGTTATTGCTGCAGCTGAGGCAGCAATAGAAGACTTCTGGGTCGATAATAAATCTAATTAGATTAGATATAATTATGTTAGCAGCTGAGCTAGGCTTAAGCACAGGCTAAAGAATTAATGGTCTCATCAACGGTCCATATATATACTTCGATAATCATCTGATTCGTTCGAATCATACATCGTGGCGATGTGATGATCGAATAAATCACATCAGACGATAATCATGCAAATCCACTGACGAAAGCCTTTTCTCAGCAGTTTGAGCCAACCGTACATAGTTCGGGTGTTAGACACTCGAGTGACTGGCTATAGGCCAAGTGGGAGATTATTGGAAAATTATGACCCATAGCGTCTATTTGTATAGATCACAGTGTTGTTATACAAATTAACTATGTGACAAATGAGATTGCACTCTTATCATTTGTGATTAGATCACATAGATATATAAATGATAGGAGGTCCTTATGATTTGTTCCTGGATTGAGAATGATATGAGACAGTATCAATCCACGAAGGATAAATCATTAAACATCCCTAGTCAGAGTATTATCGAGATTGGAAATCGATAAATGCGTAAAAGACTAATATTACCTTGTGCATGTTGTGAGGGCACAACGACATAGTTCTTATTATTTGGGTAAATGATACTCATTGCAAGTGTAATAGGAGGTTGTTTTTACCGATGGTACGGGAAACAGCTTCGCTCTGGATAGACCCCCTCGAATTCCATTAGTAGTATGACTGTGTGTCTATGGAAGTCCAAAATCAGGGTAGGTGTATTTTGTCTTAACCTGAGACTTGCACCGCTAACACTTGTGACAATCAATATACTTTGGTTGCCATCGTCCAGGACTTTAACAGGTTCTGTTTACGCCAATGCTGGGTATATTGAGAATCGTAGTGTATTGGGTGTGATGTCAAGACGGAAGTGTCACTCATGTCATATGGAATTGATGATCGCGTAGGGATACATAACTGGTTCTTTAAAAAGGTTGCAACCGTTGGGATAATATGACTTGGTCATGATTATCCGATATTAAAGAGACTAGTTGCTCGTTATCCGATATATGCTTCGTACGGGGCAGACACTGTACCAGCCCCAGGCCTTGCATGTGATCATCCGATACTGGATCAAAATACGCAAAACCACGTACACTACGCCTGATATAGATCCTTATTCTGTAAGGATATTTCCGGAGAATTGGGTAGGCATGGCGCTTTGCTAGAGGCCAACCTTGTCTGGTAAATCGGTACAAACGTAGTACTTGGTACTTAGTTGTTCGGACAGTCCAACAACCGAATTTACTGCCTGTTGGACAATTATGACCCATAGCATCACTATTTGTATAGATCACGGTGTTGTTGTACAAATTAACTATGTGACAAAGGAGATTGCACTCTTATCATTTGTGATTAGATCACCTAGATATAAAATGATAAGAGGTCCCTATGATTTGTTCCTGGATTGAGAATGATATTGTTGGAGTTCAATCAAGTCCCAAAGATCACAAAACATGCATAAAAACGACATATGAACACATCAAAGGAGGTGGCGGAATCAACTCACATTGAATTCGGTTTTGATGTTTGAAGAACAAGGTGCGTTTTTAAGCTCCCTCCAAGCTCGGCAATGGCTTCCAAATGCAGTGGACTGCTCGGTTTTGGGCGTTTTAATCTTCACCATTTTCGGCCATTGATGACCTCCATGGAAGCTCAAAGCTTCAAGCTCTCCAAGCTCATGAAGACACTTCCCTATCACCTATGTATGCTCAAGGTGTGCTAGCACTTGATTTTTGCCACAAAAATCATTATCTTGCTTCTCCATTTACGGCAGAAAACAGAACAAGAAGGAGAAGAAAAACGGTCCAAGACCGAGAGAGAAGATAGAAGGTTTTTGGCTCCAATTTGCCTAAAACCGTGAAGACCAAAAGAAAGTGAGAGAGTGTCACATGAATCTAGTCTCAAAATTAGGCCAAAAACGTGAACAAGCAAAAACAATGAGTCACGTGAATGGCACAAAGATTTGCCAAAAACCGTGTACTACACATGGTCCAAGAGAGAGAAAGAATGATTTTTATATACATATATCTTTATTCCATTTACCAAGTAAATGAATAAAATATATATACACAAGTCCTATCAACTTTCAAACAATCACCTTTCTATATTCACATCATATCACTTTAATAAAGTGACAACATGTCATATCACATCACTCAAAGTGACAATTGATTTGACGCATGATGTGACAAACGATTTGACGCTTGATGTGACTTGCGTGCCGCACTCGAATTCGAAATGCGAATGCGCTCGCAATCACTCTCGGGCTCGGGTTCGCTAATTCCAAATTAACAAATTTTCCGTCGCGTCGTAATTAAATGATTACGCCTAGCGAATTCACTATTCACGTCGCTAACGAATTAATTCTAAATTAATTCGTTCGCCCGAATTAAAATCTAATTTTAATTCCGCGTCGAAATCCAATTTCGATTAATATATCGAATATATTAATTTTATCGATTAATTCCAAATTAATCGTTCTCTCTCTTTAATTAATATTTTATCCCAGATAAAAATCTCCGTAATTATCCCAGATTAATTTTCTCTCTCATCGAATTAATCCCAGATTAATTCTATCTCTCTCTTCTAATTAATCCCAGATTAATCAAAGTGCGAGTTATACGTCATCGGTGAATCTTCAGGAAGCGACCCATGAGATCTCCGGATATGTTGGTAGTAAATACGATCGTCGGACTATCCGAACACGTAAGTACCTCGTACTACGTTTATATCGATTTACAAGACAAGGTTGGCTTCTAGCAAAGCGCCATGCCTACCCAATTCTCCATAAATATTCTTACAGGAAAATAGATCTGTATCAAGCGTAGTATACCGTAGTATTGTGTATATCGGCCCAGTATCGGATAATCACGTGCTAGGGCTGGGGCTGGATAAGTGTCTGCCCCGTCCGAAGCACATGTCGGATGTCTGGTAACATAGTCTCTATAATCGGATATACATGACCTGGTCACAATATCCCGATTGGTTGCGCAACACTCAAGAGCACTAGTACCGTATCCTGCGTGACATCAACTCCAATATGACTGAAGTGATACTTCCGTCTTGACATCACACCCAATACACTACGACTCTCTGATAAACCCAGAAGTGGTGTACTCAGAACCGGTTAAAGTCCCTACCACCAAGACCAAAGTCTATCGATTATCGTAAGTATTAGCGATGTAAGTCTCAGGTTAAGACCATACACACCTACCTTGATTTCGGCCTCCCATAGACACATAGTCATAATACCAATGGGATTCCGAGGGGTCTATCCAGAGCGAAGCTGTTTCCCGTACCGTCGGTGAAACACGACCTCCTATCGCACTTGCATAAGTATCCAATACTTATATATATGAGAACTATGCCGTTGTGCCCTCACAAACGCGCACAAGTGCAATGCTAGCCTATTCCGCATTATCGATGTCCAGTCTCGATAATACTACGGCTATGGATATTTAATGATTAAACCTTCGGGGACTGATACTGTCTCATATCATTCTCAGTCCAGGTACTAACCATAGGGACCTCTCTTCATTTATATATCTATGGTGATCTAATCACAAATGATGAGAGTGCAATTTCCTTGTCACATAGTTAATTTGCAACAACAACACAATGATCTGTGCAAATAGTGACGCTATGGGACATATTATCCAACATCGGGACTTCCGCGACTTAAAAGGCACTGCATTTTTACATGCACTGTAGTGTTGGACAAAATGACCAATAGCGTCACTATTTGCACAGATCATTGTGTTGTTGTAGCAAATTAACTATGTGACAAGGAAATTGCACTCTCATCATTTGTGATTAGATCACCATAAATATATAAATGAAGAGAGGTTCCTATGATTAGTTCCTGGACTGAGAATGATATGAGACAATATCAGTCCCCGAAGGATTAATCATTGAATATCCCTAGCCGGAGTATTATCGAGACTGGACATCGATAATGCGGAATAGGCTAGTATTGCACTTGTGTGCGTTGTGAGGGCACAACGACATAGTTCTCATATATATAAGTATTGGATACTTATGCAAGTGCGATAGGAGGTCGTGTTACACCGATGGTACGGGAAACAGCTTCACTCTGGATAGACCCCTCGGAATC
>SKCR01009491.1:0-23586 GCA_019454045.1 Zanthoxylum bungeanum
CAAGAAATACTGCACCAAAAGATTGACTCATAAAATAACAATACCAGTTACAACTGGGTTCCCCAATCACACATAGAAAAAACATGACTATTCATATATGAAGATTAGTAAAACACAATCTATGGATTCATTATAATCAAAGGATAATAAATAATAACAAGATATCAACTGTATTAAACAATAAAGATCGTACAGGAATCAATATCATGAATATAAGAAATTAATTACAAGAGTTCATCTCTAGCTTTGCCTAAGAGATTAGTTCTCCATAGAAGAAGGAAACATAGCCTGAAGAGATCAGAGAGACATCCTGTATGGCCTGAAGCTTCCTCATTCTTCTCTCAAATATTTATTTTTTTGAACTATTTGTTGTGTATTTATTCTTTTTCTTTGGGTTTTGGACGAGCTTGGGTATATATAGGGAAGTCTTTAAGTCCTTATGCATGTAAAACACGACTGAATTAAATTTCTGAAACTTTATCGGGGCACCGCAGTGCCGGAGAGTGGTGTTACAGTGCCCAACTCTCAAAAATTCTCTATGGCGACAAACTGAAGGCCCGTCGCGATGCCAAGAATGTGGGCGTCGCAACGCGTGACATAAATTCTGGTTGATGTTTGGCGCGTTTTTCACTCTTCACGTATGCTTTCGATGCTTTCGTGAGATCCCAAAACACGTACAATTACTCCAAGATCCATGTTCCATTGCTTCCTAATAACAAAACATAAAATAAACTACAATTAAGATGAAATACTTGATAATAAAGCTGAATTAGTGATGTTCAAAGTATATTTTCATGAACTTATCACAATCCCCAACCGGTTTATTGCTAGTCTCTAGCAATTCAAGCGCAAAAAGAAAATGTAAACTAAATTAGATTAAAAATAAATAAAAACTACACTTTCATAGAGATCACGATTGTATTTAGCCTATGCAATAAGCTTTTAAACCCTTAGGTGGCCCTAGCAGACGAGTTATAGTCTCGTGAGGGCTTACAGCGACGATACCCACAAACGTCATTCAGAACATATGCAATCATGCAAAAATAACAAAATGAAATAGTCTCAATAGTTACACATATTATTTTCCTCAACAAATGCCTAGTAAGGAAATCAGAGAACATTCAAAGTACTCAATGTAGCTCAAATCCAAATTCTTGAATAAATCATCTAAGCCAGACTCAAAGTGTGTATGTATAAAGGTTCAGTCACAACTCAACTCTTAGGTAAGCCAACTCAATGATTTCGTTTATAAATTGGGATCTGATGGGTCAAACCAACCTAGATATCTCAAATATGCTCTGTAATTGCTTTTCTTTGCTCAGTATAATATGATTTATTTCTTTTTCTTCTTTATTTTTCAACTTTTTTTCAAACACACCTACCTTTTAAGTTAGCATTTCTCCTCATGGTGGTCCTAACACTCGCCCATGGGCAGCTTCATGCTTATCGATTATAGGTGGTTTAATTTTTTTTAACCATACCATACATCATAACACTAGCAAATCAATATAGATATCTAAGCAAACGGTTATTCATCGTCATGCAATTACTTCAACTAGTCACTTTGCCAACTACATAGATTCTTACTACTAAAAACCTATAGTTATGTGCTTACGAGTCTAACCTAGATCAACTACTCAAGGCATCAGATGAAAGTACATTAGGAACTTATCATTTCTAAGATCTCATCTTAAAGCAAACAATACTCATCATTAGACTTATGCTTTAGTATTAAGGCTAAACCGAATTAATTATTATTTTTATATTTAATAGGTATTATAAAAACATGCATACAACTCCATACTTAAAACTTGCATTGTCCTCAATGTAAGATAAATATAAAGGAAAATGAGTGAGGAACAACACTACCGTGCATGGAGTTATTCAGACTCCTGCTGGTAAGACTTTGGTTGTGTGGGCTTTGTAAGTTGCGCCGACACCTGTATAAATACTCATGCAAACAATAAACATGCAATTAGCACACAATAAAATAAAACTAAAGTAAAAAAAACAACAAAATATAAAAAATAAATAAAATAAAATGGGTTGCATCCCCGCTAGCGCTAAGTTTAACGTCTTCAGCCAGACGTAACCACCCAAGTTTCATGGTGGTTTCTATGTAGCGGACTAGGTAGTCCCATGTTCTTTCTTCTTTGGTAGACACTAGTGATTAAGAAATGAAAAAGAATTTATAGCTGGTTGTGGCATTTTATCTATGGATCCCACAGGGTCTACTAATGGTTGAGATTTTAGGCTGCACATAAGGAAAGATTGGCTTAACCTCCTTTTTAGATTTATAGGGATCATCTTCAAGTGAGCACTAACTCTCATTTTTCTCTTTTTACGGCTCTTTGGGATCATTCTAGTTCGGGAGGGTTAGACTTATATTGTGTAGAGGCTGTTTTTGGTAAGACTGTGTCTATCAGGTATGTATAATGACACTCATCATCATCTCTTGGTTGTTTCTCAATATGAAAGATATTCACTTCTAGTGTCATATTTCCAAATGAAAACTTCATGAGACCATTCCTGCAGTTACTAAGGGCATTGGCTGTAGCAAGAAAATGTCTACCTAAGATGAGAGGAATTTTGGACTCAATTTTAACCACAGACTGAGTATCTAGAATCAGAAAATCAACATGATAGTAGAATTTATCGATTTGTTGTAAAACATCCTCAACTACTCCCCGCGATGTTCTGATAGAGCTATCAGCTAACTGTAAAACAATAGATGTAGGTTTAATCTCTTCAAGCCCTACCTGCATATAGATAGAATATGGCATGAGATTAACACTAACACCTAAATCTAATAGAGCTTGACCAAACTCATATGTGCCAATGTCGCAAGTTAATAGTGGGATATCCTGGATCTTTATAATTTGATAGAGTTTTCTACTCGATTACTGCACCAGCCTGATCTGTCAGGATTACAATCTTCTTCACGTGATGTTTTCTCTTTATGGTGCATAAATCCTTCAGAACCTTCGCATATGTGGGAACTTGTTTGATCACATGTAACAGAGGAATGTTAATCTTTACTTGCTTTAGATGTTCTAGGATCTCACCATTAGGGTCTGCAGCTCTTGCAGTAGGCGTAAGAGCTTGAGGGAAATGTACTCTATCTGGGCTCTATGTCACTTGTCATTTCTGAGGAATATTTGTACTACTATCTTTAGTGTCACTTATAATATTGGAGGTGTCATGCAAGCCTATCTCTTTACCACTCCGAGTGATTACGGCATTGACACCTTTTACATTAGATGATTCATAGTCAACATATACCATGTGTTTCCCTTGTGGATTTGGTTTATCCTGAGATGAAAATTTTCCTAGTTCTTTCACACTCATGAAGTTAGTCAATTTAGAGACTTGACTCTTTATCTCCTTATTGTCTTCAACCACTTGAGCTATCAATTACTCAAACCTTTGATTAGTTTTACTCTGGGCCTCTATAAATGCGTGCACATTGTCCTCTAAAGAACTTCTAGGAATGGTAGTTGTATGATACTGTGGAGCACTGTAACCTTTAGTTTGTAGTGTCCTGGTAGGCTGTTGAGACTCATATTTCTAACTAAAATTTGGATGGTTCCTCTAATTAGGATTATAAGTGTCTGAGTAAGGTGTATAAGGTTTTTTATACATCCATACTGTGTTGTATTGTTCCTCATTTGTTTCCATAATATCACCATATAAAGGACATTATTGGGCTAGATGGTCACTCCCTTTACAAACAAAACACACCCATTGGGGTTCTATCTGAGCTACCGCATGTATAGTTTTGCTATCTTTGGCTTTTAAAGCTCCTATCTCTTTAGTTAATAGCTCAACATGTGCTTTAAGACTATCATCTTCCTGAAGTAGTATATGCCTCCGCTAGAAGGAGTGGAACGTGTCCTATCGATGTTATCCATGGCATTAGGTCCAGTCCAAGTGTGAGCTTTATCGGCTAGGTCATTTAAATACACTAATGCCTCATAGGTCATTTCTTATAAACTCACCATTGCACATCATCTCAACGAATTGGCGCTCTCTAGGGGTTAGACCGTCATAAAATTAACTCACTAAGTGCCAACTCTCATACCCATGGTGAGGGCAATTAGCTAACATCTCTTTTAACCTCTCCCAGGTTTGATAAAGGGTTTCACTGTCTTTCTGTGAGAAGGTAGAGATCTGTCTTTTCAGAGCATTAGTCTTATGGTGTGAGAAGTATTTATTGAAAAATACATGTGCCATCTCACCCATGATCCTATTGAACGAGGTCTTAAAGAATACAACCAGCTTTTAACTCTATCATTAATGGAAAAAGGGAAGAACTTAGGTCTAATTGTGTCTGTAGTCCCAAATTGGTCATGAAAGGTTGCCACAACCTCTTTAAACTCCCTAATATGCACATAAGGGTTCTCATTCTCCAAACCATGAAAGGTTGGGAGATACTGTATCATTCCAGGTTTAAATTCTATATGTGGTGCATTAGGAGGAAACATTATGCATGATGGTGTAGCTGTGCGAGTGGGATGTATGTACTCCTCAAGATTCCTAATGGGTGGCCTCTCGTAATCACTCATGTTGTATGTGTTAGATGTAGATGGTGTGGAAAAAAGGTTATAAAACAGACTTTCTGATTCAGAATCTTCCTCTTCAATTCTAACAAACCTATCAAATCGATCCCTAAGTCTAGGCATGCACTCAAACACGAATAAAACAGGAACATAAATAAAAGAATAAAACTAAAGATTAAAATTTAAACAAAAACAAAAACAAAAATAAAATAAATAAATATAGAGTAAAGATGGAACGAAGTTACCGCTTTGCTGTTGACTAAGCAAACCTGTTCCTTTTGATCGTACACCGTCTCCCCGACAACGACGCCAAAATTTGATTACTCCCAAAAAGTACTTATGGTTATCACATTATAGTTGGGGTATCGATTCCTCAAAGAGATGGTTACGAAGGAACTGAATCACTTAATACGAACGTCAACAATGACTAAATTAAAGAAGATGATTGAATTGGCAATTTAAATTAAAGACTATGAAAAATACTTAAGAATTATCAAAAGAGAAAGGCATTAAAGTATCAGGAATCCCTCTTATATCAAGTCTCTATATTCAGTAGTTGATTCCTTTTATTACTTAATTGAAGGTTTCACTTCCCAAACTAACAATCGAAAGATATTTCAATTTAAAACACATTAAATTCTAAGATAATCGATGAATTACTTTCTCTATTTTAACAGCTCACGATGTTATCATTATGACCTATCTAACGTCGACAATATACCCACAGAAAATACTACAGTAGAAGATTAACTCATAAAACAACAATACCAGTTACAACTGGATTCCCCAATCACAAATAGAAAAAACATGGCAATTCTTATATGAATATTAGTAAAACACAATCTCTGAATTCATTATAATCAAATGATAATAGAGAATAACAAGATATCAACTGTATTAAACAATAAAGATCGTTCAGGAATCAACATCATGAATATAAGAAATCAATTACAAGAGTTCATCCATAGCTTTGCCTAGGAGATTAGTTCTCCATAGAAGAAGGAAACATAGACCGAAGAGATCGAAGAGACATCCAGTCTGGCCTGAAGCTTCCTTGTTATTCTCTCAAATATGTATTGTTTTTTTTTAACATTTTGTTGTGTATTTATCCTCTTTCTTTAGGTTTCGGACGAGCTTGGGTATATATAGGGAAGTCTTGGAGTCCTTATGCATGTAAAACACGACTGAATTAAGTTTCTAGAACTTTACCGGGACGTCGCGGTGTCATAAAGTGGCGTTGCGGTGCCTAACTCTCGGCAATTCTCTAAGGCGACAAACTAAAGGTGCGTCACGACACCAAGAAGGTGGGCGTCGTGACACGCGACATAAATTCTAGTTTCCTATGCGTCTGTGAGGTCCCAAAACACGTACAATTGCTCCAAGATCCATGTTCTATTGCTTCCTAATAACAAAATATAAAATAAACTACAATTAAGATTAAATACTTGATAATAAAGCTGAATTAGTGATGTTCTAAGTACATTTTCATACACTTATCAGTCCACAATATGAGGCTTAAGAAATTTTCAAGAGATGTTCTTACCCGTTGGAATTCAACATATGAATTGTTGAATGAGTTATATACATATAGTGAATTATTATGTTCTTTTATTATTTCACAGGTTAGCGATGTTATTTTATATCCTCAATAGTGGAATATTTGCGGACATATTTTTGATCTGTTAATATTTCTGATGTTTTGCAAGAACATGAGCACGATACTTGAATGACTCAGGCAATCATGAAATTAAATGGTGCCAATATTTTGAAAAATTCTTTTAATTAACTTAGTTGCTTCTCTTTTTGATCCTCATACTTGATTAAATGGTTTGAAAGATTAATTAGATATTTATTTTGAATGTTTAAATAACAAATAAATGTTAATAAAATTATGAGCGATTTTTGAGCTGATATCTTTTTTATATGACAAATATTATCTTGACGATTAGTCCAAAGCTGAGGATAGGATCCAAGAAAATACCAGAGAAAATAATGATTATTTATTCGATTTAACCGGGGGAACTCAAGTCACTACAAGAATTATGGCTTTTAGCGTCCAATCATTTAGCGTCGAAAAAACTTTCGACGCAAAAAAATCAAAAAGTATGACTTATAGCGTCGAGAATTATTTGACGCTAAATTATTTTAACTATTCCAATAATTTTTGGCGTCGACATAAAATTACGACGCTAAATGTTATACTTTTAGCGTCAAAAATCTTATTCGACGCCAAAACTAGAAATTTAGCGTCGACGAAGTAGCATCGCTAAAGGTTTATGAAGATTCCACCGACAATCCTTTAATCTTTAGCGTCTAAATTTAAGTCGACGCTAAAAATCAGACATTTAGCGTCAATCTCCTATTTCGACGCTAAAAATCAGACAATTAGCGTCGAATTTAATGTTTTGACGCTAAAGATAGATTAAAATGCAGAATGCCACCAAGCCTTCTCCCCCTCTATTTTTTCTCTCATTCTCTTCATTTTCATCCTCTGAAATCTGAGAATCTCTCCTCTGCAACCTCACAACTCTCCTACAAATTTTCAATAAAATTGTAATCAATTTTTCATAAGGTAAATCTTCTTTCATATGTCTTTATTATTTTCAATTTTTATGATTATGTTGATTATATACTTTTTGTTAGTGGTTTATGATTCATATATGTAGATTAAGTTAATTAATTAACAAAATAGAATTTTTCTGTAAACTATTTAATTTATCAACTAAATATATATATGTATATGCTTAAATAAATAATTAATGAATTAGTAATGTTGATCAGTGTAATATGATATTTAATAATTATATTATTATATTTAGGTATTTCGCTGAAATGGATAGAAATTGGATGAGCTCGCTGGATAGATTGAGTGTTGAATATCGTAATGGAGTGTATGAGTTCATGGAAGTCGCAAAGCAACACATTGATGTAGAAGGTCATTTTCGGTGTCCATGTACAAATTGTTTGAATAGGAAAAGGAAACGGTTAGATGAAGTTCATAATCATTTATACATGCCAGAAATATCACCAACTTACCGTACGTGGATTTATCATGGTGAGCAGTATCATTCTCAGTCACGGTTTATTGATTCCTGTGAAGGGAGCAGTAGTTTCAATCAACCTGCAAACGATGAGATAACCGATGATTTGCATGACTTACAAGGTCCACAACTTGGTCATAGTGTCAGTGGTGACATGCCAGTGTTAAGTTGAAATGATCAAAATTTATTTAGTGAACTACTTGATGAGGCAAAAAAAATTTCATTTGAAGGTGCTGGAATGTCGATCTTGAATTTCGTTGTGAAATTATTACACATTAAAGTGATCAACAGAATGACTAACAAAAGTATTGATATGATGCTAGAGTTACTGGGCCAAATGTTACCTGTTGGAAGCGAATTGCCTAAGTCGTACTACGAGGCAAAGAAAATGTTGCGTAATCTGGGAATGGGGTATGAATCCATTCATGCTTGTAAGTATGATTGTGTATTATTTCGTGCCAAGTATGAATCACTTGAATATTGTCTGATATATGGTGAAATTCGGTACAAAGTCTGTGGTATGGGGAAGAAAGTGCCTCAAAAGATATTACGATATTTCCCTTTAATGCCCAGGCTGTAGAGATTGTTCATGTCACGACACACAGCGACTGACATGATGTGGCATCATGAAAAGATGATCGGTGCGGAGGGCATACTTAGACATCCTGCAGATCTAATCGAGTGGAAGAGATTTGATGACATGTACCCCCATTTCGCTGAGGACCCCCGTAATGTCAGGTTAGGTCTTGCCTCTGATGGTTTTAACTCATTTGGGAATATGTACAACTCTTATAGCATGTGGCCCGTTATTGTTATTCCATATAACTTACCTCTATGGAAATGTATGAAGGATCCGTTCATGTTTATGTCATTGCTTATCTCTGGTCCATGTTCCCCTGTTAAAGATATGAATATTTACTTGAGACCATTGATTGAGGAGTTACAAACATTATGGAATATGGGTGTGCATACCTATGATGCAGCTTCTGAGCAGTATTTTCAGATGCATGCTGCATTATTATGGACCATTAATGATTTTCCAGCTTATGGTTCATTATCTGGATGGAGCACTAAGGGATACATGACATGTCCAGTTTGTGCGGGTCAAACACCTTCGCAACGATTACGGAATAAAATAAGTTACACATGGCACATTAGATTTCTTGAGTTGAGTCATCCTTGGTGGAGGAGTAAATTATTAACGGTCAATATGAACCTCAGAGTATGCCCATTCCATTGTCTGGATTCGACATACTTTGCCAACATCAACATCTCAGAGACAGCACATCAGGTAAACATCCTAATAATAGAGGTCTATGATCCTTCTCCATTGTGGAAGAACTTTATACATCATTAATTTTCTTGTGAGTAACAGTTACTTTACTTGCAATCGTGTTTCGAAGGGTTGAACAAATTGTTTATACTGGTCACAGACTTTGTTATTGGTATAGGACATTGTTTTAACAAGTTGTTTAGTTAGGATGTGACATGCCACCCTATAGAATTTAATGTTTGTTGACAGTTAATGTTTGTTGACTTCTTGGAGGTTTAAAGCAATGGTAGTTGAGTGAATTCACCCACTGTAGCTGATGACCATGGCTATCTTCATTGTAGTATTTTCTTCTCTTTTGAGTCAGTCCTTGCTCTCATAGACTCATTTGTTCATTCATTTCCACTACTTGAAGTATGGTGCTTAAAATAATGTGACTGTCAAACTATTAATACCATAACAGCAGCAAGCAGCATTTGCTGCTGTTCTGGTCCAGAACAGCAGCAGTTGTAGCTTTTTTTTCCCCTTTTGTTGTTTGCTTTTCTTGTAATGATTTTCTGCTTGAAATCTTTATACGCTCCCGCTGTTCTTTTTAGAAAACTTGTTATCGCATTAGTAACTTTTTAAATGATTTTTTTCCAATAGCTCTCATGAACTATGAACCTCTGCAAGTCTGTCAGACTCTTATTCCTTCTCTTGCTTTTACTTTGTTGGCACTCTAATACTCCGTTCCTTCTCATTTTTGCTTTGTTATTCTAGCTGACTTTCCAACCATCTTGAAATAAAGTATGTAGAAAGTCTATTCTCTCATTCATGTGTGTCTTGCTTGGACATTTTCATTTATGCAGTTCATACTATTTATTCATGATTCATGCATAAAATAGGTTAGATCCAAGCCACCACAAGTGAGTTATTGTGATGGAAACCTGAAACTTTGTGTGTTTTTGCAGATGGCACTGGGCAATCGCAGACCGGCTAATGCGACTCCATCTACATCAGCAAGGACAACTGGCCCTGGTGGAGTCTCTACTAGCACATATGAGTCCAGTACAGCGAAGGGTCGAGGACGCACCCGTGGCCTGGGGTTGGCTAAGTACATTAAGGCTTACGGCCGTATCCGGATTGAGATATCAGATGATGGACACAGTCAAGTCGGACAATATAATTCAGCGTTTACTACAGCCATAACAGCTACAGCTCGATTTGAAGCCCCCCAAAACTACGTTTCTTGGAGAAAGATACCGTGGGAGACGAAAATCAACCAGCTATTCTCTTCGCTATTTGTGAGTTTCCGTACGGTATTAAGTTTTCGATATTGTTTGTTAGTTAACATTTTTATTTTATACTTATTTTTACTGGTTGTTATTCATGTAGGAGTGGTTCGACCTCGATCTGACCAAAGTAAATGTCCAACAATATATTGACTACCACATGGGGAAAAATTATAAAGATTATAGGACAAAAGTCCTGAAACCAATATTCCACGAACATGGACCTTCAGATGCTCCACAACACAAGCCTGATTTTATAGAGGAGCAAGACTGGAAATTCTTATGTGAGCTTTGGTCTAGCAAAAAACACGAGGTAAATTTTGAAATAAACAGAAATTTATAATTGTGTTTGTTTTCGGTACTTACAGTGTTGGTAAATGCAGGATAAATGTCACGCAAATGCGGAAAATCGAAGTCACTTGCGTTTTAACCACCGTGGAGCTTCGAAGCCATTTATCCAACATCGTGCCGAACATTCTGAGGTAAATATATTCTAACGTAAAATTTAACAGTTCATTGTTTTTACTAATGTGGAATAATATTGAATTTATTTTCTGTTTATAACAGAGTAGCACAAGTGAGGTGCAATCATTTCCATATTTTTTCCGTGTGACGCATTACAATGAGAAAAACAAATGGATAAATGAAGAAGCCGAACGCTGCTATGTAAGTTTCAGTTTTTAAAATAAAATAATTAATATTATATATGTTAATTTTTTTTCTCAAATTCTAATATTAACTTATTTTTTGAAACAGAACGAAATGATGGAACTCCAACATCAAACTCAGGAGACAGGGTCCGACCCGATACCAGATGAGCAGTTGTCGCAATTGGGTTTCAAGAATCAGACAGCTTACAACGTATGCCTTGGCACTCGTAAGAAGCCGACGTCATCTGGACGCAATACTGTTAATTTGGACAATGCCTCCTCTCTTCGAGACGAGTTAGTCACCACCCAAGACCAGCTAACCACCACCCAAGACCGGCTAACCACCACCGAAGACCAGCTAGTCACCACCCGAGACGAGCTGAAGAAGACTAAGGAGGAGCTACAACAGGTCAAGGTGGACCACGAGAAGAAGATGGAGCAGTTCGAACAGCAAATGCTGGCTTTGCGCCAGATGTTGGAGGCCTCACTCAGTCAGGGTGCATCGGGCTCGAGCGTCCCCCCATCACAGTAGCAATAAATTTTATATTTGGTTTTGTATAAACATTTTGAACAAATAGTTTTAATATAATATGTATTTTTTCTATAAAAAAATTCAATTGAATAATTATTATAATATTTCGTAATTCTGTTATTAATTAGAAATTTTTTTCAATTAAATTAAATATTAAATTAATTATTTTAGACCAAAAAGAAGTAAATTAATAATTTTTTTAAAAAATACATTTTTAACTATTTTGGTTGAAATAGTCGACGCTAAATGTAATTTTCGCGTCGAAAGTTTCGACGCTAATAGTTAAAAAATCGCCGCTGTAAGTATACAAATATTATTTTTTTAATATACTTTAGCGCCGAATTATTTCGTCGCAAAATGAGACCTATAGCGTCGGAAAATTTAATTTAGCGTCGAAATAAATTGGACGCAAAATAGAGTTTTTAGCGTCGAATATCTTTGTTTCGATGCTAAAATTTATTCTCGTCGACATTTCGGCGTCCAATTTTTGCGTCTAATTAATTCGATGCTAATTCGCTTTTGCGTTGAAACTGTGGATTTTGGCGTCGATTATTGTCGACGCTAAAGGGTATAATTTTTGTAGTGAGTAACAACAACTGAAACGGCCGGCAACGAGTAGCCGATTAAGAGTTAAATTCAATTTCAGTTGCAATTGTTATATAATGAATTGTAATTCTGTATTATGTATATAATAAAATAAATTTTATTAAATCCAATTTTTTCAAATCCTTAAACTCTAAAATAAACTGATTCCCCGAACAGATTCCGGTTCGATTTTTGAACCTATTTCGAACCGGAATCAAAGGAGAAACTGAACCAAACCGAACCGAACCATGCACTGTATGGTTCGATTTCATAACCGAACCACGGTCACCCTTAGTCGGAGTAATAGATAAAAAGATAGGAGAGCCAAATAATAATAAATAGAAAGTCCAAGGCGCGTGAAATCATAAAACTATTAAAATTCCCGATTTGGTCTTGAGGACATTTAATTTGGTGCAGGCTAATGTTAAATAATTGGTAAAGTCATTGTTTATTATTCAATTGCAAAACTAAGCACATGTTCCTTTTGATCGTACACCGTCTCCTCGGCAACGACGCCGAAATTTGATTACGCCCAAAAAGTACTTACGGTTATCACATTTAGTTGGGGTATCGATTCCTCAAAGAGATGGTTACAAAGGAACTGAATCACTTAATACGAATGTCAACAATGACAAATTAAAGAAAATGATTGAATTGGCAATTTAAATTAAAGACTATGAAAAATACTTAAGAATTATCAAAAGAGAAAGGCAGTAAAGTATCAGGAATCCCTCTTGTATCAAGTCCTTATATTTAGTAGTTGATTCCTTTTATTACTTAATTGAGGGTTTCACTTCCCAAACTAACAATCGAAAGATATTTCAATTTAAAACACATTAAATTCTAAGATAATCGATGATTACTTTCTCTATGTTACCAGCTCAGATGTTATCATTATGACCTATCTAACGTCGATAATATACCCACAGTAAATACTACAGTAGAAGATTAACTCATAAAACAACAATACCAGTTACAACTGGATTCCCCAATCACACATAGAAAAAACATGGCGATTCATATGAAGATTAGTAAAACACAATCTCTGAATTCATTATAATCAAATGATAATAGAGAATAACAAGATATCAACTGTATTAAACAATAAAGATCGTTCAGGAATCAACATCATGAATATAAGAAATCAATTATAAGAGTTCATCCATAGTTTTGCCTAGGAGATTAGTTCTCCATAGAAGAAGGAACATAGACAAAAGAGATCGAAGAGACATCCTGTCTGGCCTGAAGCTTCCTCGTTCTTCTCTCAAATATGTATTGTTTTTTTTAACACTTTTTTGTGTATTTCTCCTCTTTCTTTGGGTTTTGGACGAGCTTGGGTATATATAGGGAAGTCCTGGAGTCCTTATGCATGTAAAACACGACTAAATTAAGTTTCTAGAACTTTACCGGGACATCGCGGCGTCGGAAAGTGGCATTGCGGTGCCTAACTCTCGGCAATTCTCTATGGCGACAAACTAAAGGCGCGTCGCGACGCCAAGAAGGTGGGCGTCGTGACACGCGACATAAATTCTGGTTGCCATTTTTCGCTCTTCCCGCGTATTTCTGATGCGTCTGTGAGGTCCCAAAACACGTACAATTGCTCCAAGATCCATGTTCTATTGCTTCCTAATAACAAAATCTAAAATAAACTACAATTAAGATTACATACTTGATAATAAAGCTGAATTAGTGATGTTCTAAGTACATTTTCATGCACTTATCAGTCCACAATAGGAGGCTTAAGAAATTTTCAAGAGATGTTCTTACCAGTTGGAATTCAACATATGAATTGTTGAATGAGTTATATACATATAGTGAATTATTATGTTCTTTTATTATTTTACAGGTTAGCGATGTTATTTTATATCCTCAACAGTGGAATATTTGCGGACATATTTTTGATCTGTTAATATTTCTGATGTTTTGCAAGAACATGAGCACGATGAATACTTGTATGACTCAGGCAATCATGAAATTAAATGGTGCCAATATTTTGAAAATATTCTTTTAAATAACTTAGTTGCTTCTCTTTTTGATCCTCATACTTGATTAAATGGTTTGAAAGATTAATTAGATATTTATTTTGAATGTTAAATAAACAAATAAATGTTAATAAAATTATGAGCGATTTTTGAGCTGATATATCTTTTTTATATGACAAATATTATCTTGACGATTAGTCCAAAGCTGAGGATAGGATCCAAGAAAATATCAGAGAAAATAATGATTATTTATTCGATTTAACCGAGGGAACTCAAGTAACAACAACTGAAATGGCCGGCAACGAGTAGCCGATTAAGAATTAAATTCAATTTCAGTTGCAATTGTTATATAATGAATTGTAATTCTGTATTATGTATATAATAAAATAAATTTTATTAAATCCAATTTTTTCAAATCCTTAAACTCTAAAATAAACTGATTCCCCGAACAGATTCCGGTTCGATTTTTGAACCTATATCGAACCGAAATTGAAGGCGAACCGAACCGAACCATGCACTGTATGATTCGATTTCAGAACCGAACCACGGTCACCCTTAGTCGGAGTAATAGATAAAAAGATAGGAGAGCCAAATAATAATAAATAGAAAGTCCAAGGCGCGAGAAATCATAAAACTATTAAAATTCCCGATTTGGTATTAAGGACATTTAATTTGGTGCAGGCTAATGTCAAATAATTAGTAAAGTCATTGTTTATTATTCAATTGCAAAACTACTCTTCCACTGCTGTCATATCCATCTTGAAATTATCTCCATTTTCAATTTGTTCTCCAATTTGATAAACACATTTCTGATATTCTAATGTAATGCCTGCAATAAAAACATTCTTACATTCCCCTTGTTCCACAATTTGACAAGATCATCTTCTGAGATTCTAATGTAATGTCAGCCAAACGAAAACACGCAACTGTGTCTCTTTTGTTTCTTCCCCTACAAAAAGAAAAAACCAACACCACATATGCTTTCAATCTCCAAATTTTCAGACACCCAATTGAGGAAAAATCATGGGATGTGGCAAAAAATGTATAGGCCTAAAATGGTGCTGTGGAATCACTGCAATCCTCTTCATCATAGTCTTAATTGTGTTAGTCATCTTGTTTCTCACCATTTTTAAGCCTAAAGAACCCAAGATTACAACCCAACCCACAACTCTAGGAAATTTCAAACTGATATATTTTCCATTTATACAGCTAAATATGTCACTAGGGGTAATTGTCTCAGTTGATAATAGAAACTATGGAGGCTTCAAGTATCAAAACGGCACAGCTTATGTTAGCTACCGCGGCACCGTTGTAGCTGAAGCACCAGTTGAAGATGGCAAAATTCCAGCACGAGGGAAGCAAAACATAAGCACATCAGTTACCATTTTTACAGAAAAGTTGATAACGAATCCCAATTTTTTGGGTGATATTTTTAGTGGGGTTATGAATTTTAGTTCAACAATAACGTTGCATGGGAAAGTAAGCATTCTAAAATATTTCAAAAAGAAAGCAACCAGCTATAGCTCCTGTGACATCTCTATTTTCCTCATCAGCAAAACTATTGATTCAACTTGCAAATCAAAAGTCGAGTTATAATAAATATTCCCTTATAATGTAAGAATTAGAATTAGAAACTTATTATAGTTGTGGATTCATTGAAATATCTGTCGTTGTAATAAAGGAAGTCACGTCTATGGCTTTCAATTATATCTATTAGTAGAATTTGGATTAATATTGAATTGAGTTTTATATTAATTTTTTATTTTTGTTTTTATTTTTGATTTTTTTTTTAAAATTATGATTAGTAGTTATTTGTTAATAATTTAAATGTTATTAAATCTTATAATTTAATTTTTATTCTGCCAAATAAATGAACCTCATGGCCGGTGAAGTATGACCGATATATTTGTATTTTGGAAGGCGGGGTGTTTAAAAATATTTACTGGGGAGTGTAAACAAAATTTACACTCGTGTAGTTCCTAGATTGAAATACTCATGCCATCACAGTGGACCTACGGCAGCTCTCCATAGCCTAAAAGGTCCAAATATGTACGTTAATTTGTACTCAATCTAGAAATATAATTTGAAAGTTTGTAATTATTTAAGGTTCTGATCCTATGCGGAATTCAAACAATAAATCAAGACAAGTCCTGATTATTGATATTATGGATTTCTAACAAGCATCCTCAATTTCAAACAATCAAAATATAATACAGAATATTAGAAGCAATCACACAAAATCAACTAAATAATTTTGGTGATGAAGTGGAAAACTCGTGCGAGTAAAAAACCACTCTCGGTATCTCGGCTACCCAAATCCACTATAAAGAGAAAAACTTACAGTGATGGTAAAAGACCTATGGTGGCAATTCCACCGATTCTAATACCTCTAAACTGCAAGAACACGAAGAACTCCTCGAGCCCGTACCCCACGGTTTTCTTCAGAACCTCTAATGTCTCTGAGTGAATCAACTCTGCAGGAACGTCGGAACTTCGACTACCAATCTTTCTCCTTGAGAACTCTGAAGGGTTAGAAAGTTGGGTTTTTTTTGTGTTGATGTTTAACAAAGAAATGTTTCAACAAACATATAGAAGACAGAAGAAGCAAGGAGTCTTCAAGGTGAAATCAAGAAGGTTGAAAGCTATCCATGTTTTTGGCTCAAAGGAATTGTGTTTTAACACTTCTGAAGGTGGCTCAATATTTGTTTATATATGTAGGCCAAATAAAAAGAGTTTCCTAGTGTTATTTTGGCTTAAAAACGTGTATAAAGTATCCTACTTATGCACGGACATTCGAACGCATTTCAAACGCAGCTCAAACGCAAAGTTTCCGCCTCGAAACATTCGAACGAAAATACGAACGCCACACGAACGCATGTCGCGGACTAGTTTTCAGGGTAATTTAAAATACTTGTAACTTTCTCGTCCATTGGCCAAATCATGCGTTCTTTATATGTAGGCGATCTTCCTTGCGTCTACATTCCAATGCAACTGACCGCATGTCAATTTGAGCTCTAAATCTTCTGGAATATTCAAAAGAGTGAACATCGCTCGGATAACTTCATCAGATTTTGTTGAAATACTTGTCCAATTTCTCCGAGATCTTCAAGACTCATTACAACTCAATTGAACTTGTTTTGTTACGGATATTGCCAATAAAAATGGAACTAAAAATCTCCCTTTTTGGCATTCCGTGGCAAAACACTACCTAATACAAAGACTACAGTAAAAGACCCAAAATAAAAAATAGCCAACTGGCAACCATCAAGACAGTGACTTATTACAATTAGACTCGATCTAATACCTAACAAAGTAGCATTGAAATCAATGCCACCATGGCTGCAAAATCTGCTTACCTGAAACATCCACAAACATCAACATACCATGAAAAGCACATGGATTATAAAGAACAGATAAAGCGGCGATAAAACTCATGCATGTATAAATAGCTAGTAGATATCCTACTCTCCCTTAATCTTACTCCCCTTAAAAGAGATATCAATGGATATACGAAGACTCCTATAAACTACTACTCTCCCATATACTACTCTCCTTTTTGTTTTGTCACGAAATGACAACGGGTGAAGGTACCAGGATAAACAACACATGCAAAAGTATATGCAAACAAGACTTACTCCCCCTTACTAACAACTCTACTAAGTTAGCACAAAATCATACGGGAAATAAACACTCATAAATATGTAAAGAGAATATGTATGGAGAAATTGAAGCATACACAGACACACAATGAGGTAAAAAATAAAAATCAACAAAATTGACTGAAACAGCACTGCAAGAAAGTAAATGATACCCAGACAGTATTCAACTGTTTATGACATGAAATAATATGCATTACTTTAGATTTTGCTAAATACTACACACATGAATATGACATAAAACACCAAGCATAGTAAGTACTTGTGTGAAAAATTAGTGCACACAAATCAAAGCTTAAAACCTTATTTTATGAGCGAGACACAACCAAATAAATTTCATCTTTTAACACACCAAGTCTGTAGGGGTTATAGGGGGTGAATCCGGTAACGCAGCGGAAGCGGTGAAAATCCGATTTTCAGATTTCAAAAATTTTCTCGGATTAATTAAATAAACATATTTATTTAATATTCCAATAATCAAATTATGAAAATAATTCAATAAAACAATTTTAAGTGAATTTACCGAAATGCCCTTGCTTTGGTATTTTGTCCGTTTTAGTCCGAAATTGATCCAATCAATTTTGAATGATTCTAAATCATTTCTAAGATGAACTTATGATTTTCAAAACATCAAAACACCAAAGGAACCAAAATCCCCAATTTTTCTTATCTTGGCCGAATGCACTCCTTAGGGAGCATTTTGTGCATTTTGCACTTTCATGCTTCAAGACACATCCAAATGATATCCAATCAACATGAAACTTTATATGCATCATATACACACATAAATACACAACATATATGAAAACCCCCAAATTTGGAATTAGTTAAAAACCCTAATTTTTCAATTTCCTCAAATTGGACAAATTAGACCAAATACATTAAATCAATTACTTCAATCATCATTCTTCCATCCAATCCAAGTCTCAACACAATGAAACAACTCAAGATCAAATCTAGGTCATTTAAGAGTGGGTCAATAACTCTAGATTAGCAACACGGTTTCATAAACCTTAAAAGAATGTTTACAACTACACTAGTTACAAACTTCCTTCATCATACATGCTTTACACCTTCACCAAAACTTCCATCAACAAAAACCACAAAGAACAAAGAAGGAAATAACCTAAGGATATCATATATTGAAGCCTAGATCCTAAGGAACAATTTCCTTACTAATAGTAAGTTGGAAAAAACTTACTAAAATCAAGCTTTCCTTTGATCTTCTTTCTTTCTCAAGCTTCCTTTAGGTTTCTTCAATGGTGTTTTTGTTTTAGTAAAGTATATTAGGTTAAGTGTATCATGAAATGAAAATCAATTATACTTGTTCTATTTGCCTTTGTCCGAAAATGACTAAGGCAAAAACAAGGAAATTAATTTCAATTTCATTTCAAGTCAATTTGGTCAACTTGCCTAAATATCTAAATAACACTTTATTAGATATTTATTTAAGTCAACAATTGCAACTAACATCATTAACTTTAAATATCCTAATGTAAGATATTATATTTTAATTAATTTAATCATTTAACAATTAATAATTAATTAATTAATCAAATACAAATATATTAAATATATGTATAATATTTACATTAAATATTAAAAACATATATTCATTTAGGAAATAAGTCAAATAACTCATTTTGACTATTAATTAATGTGTATTTAAATTAATCAAGTATTAAATGTAAATACACAATAATTAAGCAAATGACGATATTTAGTCTCTTTAGCATGTATCTTGCGTTTAACCATTAAACGACTTATAAATAATCAATATTATTTATTTATGTTGCTCTAGTGCTCAACGAGTATGTTTCATTATTGAGACTCTCTAGGTTCAGGTATATCCGTCACGAAATCAAATTTCGTGTCCATAATCTATCCACCCGTAGATTATGACGATCACGGATAATCTCGCTGAACCATACAGGTCGAGGTCATGGCAAATGTATAATTCCTCCGTCACAGGTATCCGGATAAATCCCAGAGATATAGATGTAAAACGTCAAATCTCTATCGGGATTATCCAGTCGACTATTCTATTAGCAATCTCAAAAAGAATGTTTAGAACTAGCTTCTAAACTTTACCACGGGCCCATGGTTTTTATCTGATTGCTAATCATATGGACTACCTATGCTCTGATACACAGAACTGACGGATCCTATCTTGATACACATAGGACACCCTGAGGATCTGTCCCACCCCAACGAACAGGCGGAGGTCTGATCTAAATAGATCGGTGACGTGACTGCGTCTAAGTGTAGAGAAGATGTCTCATGTGCCCACAATGGCATCTCAAGTCTAAGAATCACAAGTGCTACTCAACCCAAGAAGATTCTTATTGACGCTGGTGTACCATCCATTAAGAATCTTCGGTGAGTCGTTCAGTGTTTATCCGCTATAAACACCTACAAGTCTATACTAGTCTCCAAGACTAATGGTTCATTGAGAAACCATGGGAATCATATATTCCAGTATACGACATATACCGGTCTCAACGGGTTTACTATACTGACCAAGTAGTGTAAACCTTGACCAGGAACTGTCTGAGAATGACAACGTCATGATACTTCTCAATGTTCGTTGCGACGCTTTTGCAACTGTATCATGACTAATCATTCTCGGGTCATTACGTCTTTACCATATAGAAAGATAGATTATATTATAGAAACTGCATATATTATTCATAATAATAATGTTTTACAGAAGTATTTAAATTAAATACAACCGGGAATCGGCGCTCTGAGCACCAACCCCAACAAAATCTCCCACTTGCTCTAGTGCCAATATCGATTGTATCTAATACCCATCGACTCCACGTGTTTATCAAACAACTTCGGAGGTATGGCCTTCGTCAGCGGGTCTGCTACATTATCTTCACTCGGTACCTTGCACACGACAATATCCCCTCGCGACACGATCTCTCGAATGATGTGGTACTTGCGTTCCACATGCTTCGACTTCTGATGCGCCCTCGGTTCCTTTGCTTGCGCAATGGCTCCAGTATTATCACAGTATAACGGAATCGCATTCTCGATACTTAGGACAACTCCAATTCTGTGATAAAATTCTTTATCCACACAGCCTCTTTTGCAGCTTCAGAAGCTGCAATATATTCCGCCTCAGTGGTGGAATCAGCTGTCGATCCCTGTTTGGAACTCTTCAACAAACTGCACCTCCGTTAAGGGTAAAGACAAATCCAGATGCAGACTTTCTATCATCGGGATCCGATTGAAAATCGGAGTCTGTATACCCATTAACCTGCAGTTCGTTTCCTCCATAAATTATTAACTTATCCTTAGTACCTTTAAGATACTTTAGGATATGTTTAATGGCCATCCAATGGTCATTACCTGGATTGGACTGATATCGACTAGTTACGCTAACAGCGAAACTGATATCAGGCCTCGTACATAACATGGCATACATTATGCTACCCAAACATGAAGCATAAGGTTGGTTAGACATTCTAACCTTCTCATCTTCTGTTTGTGGACACATCTTCTTGAAAGATGAATCCCATGTTTGAACGGTATGTTTGCTGTCTTACAGTTACCAAAGCTATACCGTTCTAAGATCTTATCTACGTACGTTGATTGGGATAACCCAATCAGCCTCCTTTGTCTATCTCTATAGAGTTTTATCCCTAAAACATAGGAAGCTTCTCCCAGGTCCTTCATGGAGAAATTATTACAGAGGTACGCTTTCACGCTTTGCAACATACCTAAATCATTCCCAATGTTTAGGATGTCATCAACATATAGGACTAAAAATACGACCATGCTCCCACTGGCCTTCTGATACACACAGGATTCTTCTGAATTCTTGAGAAAACCAGACGATCTAATAATCTCATCGAATCGAAGATTCCAACTTCGTGAAGCTTGTTTAAGTCCATAAATGGACTTCTTAAGCCTACATACCATGCCCGAGGTTTCGCTGGATGTGAAACCTTCCGGCTGTTCCATATAGATTTCTTCATCAAGAAATCCATTTAAAAAGCCGTTTTGACATCCATTTGCCAAATCTCGTAGTCATGATACGCAGCTATAGAAAGCAAAATCCGGATAGACTTAAGCATTGCTACCGGCGAAAAAGTTTCATCGTAGTCGACGCCAGGTCGCTGCGTGTAACCTTTTGCTACCAGTCGGGCCTTGTAAGTTTCAACCTTACCGTCAGGCCCGCGCTTCCTCTTGTAAACCCATTTACAACCGATATGAACAATTCCTTCGGGAAGCGAATCAAGTCCCAAACTTGATTTTCATGCATTGAGTCTATCTCAGATTTCATGGCACTTTGCCATTTCACGGAGTCGATGTCCAACATCGATTCTCTATAGGTGAAAGGATCTATCTCTTCAACTAAGAGAACATCCAGACTCTTTTCTTGTATCAAATACAAGCGTTCATGAGGTCTAGATACCCTTTCCGACCTACGGAGCGTGGTGTTGAAGGTCCTTCATCTACTTGAACTTCAGGTTCCTCGTTGGTTCGTTGTTTTCAGGTTGGACTTCATCAAGCTCAACCTGTCTATGATCACCACCTTCTGACAAAATTCTACTTCTAGAATTTTACGAAGCGAGCTACGAACACATTTCGATGCTCGGTATCATAGAACAGATATCCCCTCGTGTTCGAGGGATATCCAACAAACCTAAACTTTTGCCCTCGAGGCGAAAGCTTACTTTGCTGAGTTACCCTGACATAGGCAGGACAACCCCAAACCTTAATATAATTAAGATTTGGTCTCCTACCGAACCATATCTGATACGGTGTCGTAGGAACAGCCTTTGAAGGAATCTTATTCAAAATATGTGCGGCTGTTAAGAGACAGTAGCCCCATAAGTAATAGGGCAAATCTGTGAAACTCAACATCGATCGGACCATTCCAATAAAGTCCGATTTCTCCTTTCAGATACACATTGTGCTGTGTGGTGTACCTGGAGGAGTATATTGAGCGAGAATCCCATTCTCCTTCATATAATCCATGAACTCACCCACTCATATATTCACCGCCTCGATCTGATCGAAGGCATTTATATATTTACCAGTTTGTTTTTCTACTTCATTTCGGAACTTTTTGAACTTTTCAAGGTTTCCGATTTATATCGCATCAAATACACATAACCGTACCGTGATAAATCATGGTAAAAGGTAACGAAGTACGAATAACTGTAGGGGTTTTAGGGGGAATATCCGGTAACGCAGCGGAAGCGGTGGAAAATCATATTTTCCGATTTCAAAATTTTTTCTCGAATTAATTAAATAAACATATTTATTTAACATTCCAATAATCAAATTATGAAATAAAATTCAAATGAATCATATTCAAGTGAATTTACCGAAATTGCCCTACATTGGTATTTTGTCCATTTTAGTCCGAAATTGATCTAATCAATTTTGAATGATTCTAAATCATTTCTAAGATGAACTTAGCATGTTCAAAAATCAAAACACCAAGGGAACACAAATCCCCATTTTTGCAAGTTTGGCCGAATGCACCACCTTGGTGCCAAAGTGTGCACTTTGTCATTTCATGCATCAAAACCACATCAAGATGTAATCCAATGAACATGAAACTTTATATGCATCATATACACATCCAAATACACAACATATATGAAAACCCCCAAATTTGGAATTGGTCAAGAACCCTAATTTTTCAATTTCTTTAAATTGGACAAATTAGACCAAATTGGTTAAATCAATTACTTCAATCATGTTTCTTCCATCCAACCAAAGTCTCAACACAATGAACCAACTCAAGATCAAATCTATCATCTAAGAGTGGGTCAACAACTCTAGATTAGCAACAAGGTTTCCAAAACCATAAAAGAACACTTATTACTACAATAGCCATAAGTTCCTTCAACCATACATGCTCTACACTTTCATCAAAACTTCCATCATCAAAAACACAAAGAATAAAGAAAAGAAAAAACTCAAGAACATCATAAGATGTTGCCCACAACAAGAGGAACAAATTACTCTCTAATGGAAGGTTGGAAATACTTACTATTTTCCAAGCTTTTCTTGA